>LUCH01003262.1:46494-70603 GCA_013368495.1 Paragonimus heterotremus | reverse complement strand
GAGGATAGCAAAGGCACGAGTTGCCTTTGCCAAACTGCGTCATCTGTGGCGTCGAAAAGACGTTCGGTTGTCGCCGAAATGGGGGGTATATAATGTCTGTGTGCGTTCCGTTTTGCTTTATGGTTCGGAAAAGTGGCTTGATGACAAAGGAGGTATCCACAGGCTTGGTGTGTTTGACCATCGTTGTCTCCGCCAATTGGCCCATATTAAGTGGATTGACCGCGTGAGCAATGTGACCTTTCGCCGGTACATATTCCAGAACGCTCGGGATGCGCGATCAACCGGTCAACTAATCACGGTACACAGCTTACGATGGTTGGGTCACGTATTCCGTATGCCATCTGATCATTTACCGTACCGGGCATTATATGCTGAGGCCATCAACAGTTGGGTGAAACCGCGTTGTGGTCAAGCAACAACGTGGTCACCAAATATGAAGACCTTGACTGCTTCATTGAACAAAGTGGGTAGGTATCGCCTGCCTGGATGGGGTCCTCGTAATCACTCAAACCGTTGGTTAGAGACGCCATCCGAGATGGCGCTGTGTCGCAGTCAATGGCGTACCTGTATCCATACCACTCACAGTTCTTCCTCTTAGTCTTCTTTTAGTGATCATTCGTTCATCTCACTCTTCACGCCAGCCGACCTGAGCATAGGTAGTGTTGAGTGTGGCAGACGACTAACTGGCACTCTTAGTCTATGGCCTAACCATCTAATTGTGTAAACAGGATGGCTGAACAAAAGAACGCGCTCAGCAGTCACTACCAAACAACCGTTATCTAACTTCAGCGTTGATTACTCGCTGGTGTCACTCAATGCGAAACAAACTCAGAGGTCGATGGTCAACTGTTGGAAAAAAGTTCACGTGTTCTACATTGAGCGGTCAAGTTTTGCAATCGCCTAATAAATACGTTATCTTTAAGCTTCAGATTGATTGGCTGATACCGTCCTAGCTTCGGAGACACGAGCTACTATTTCACTTCCTATGTCTTTCTTAGCAAACGAACCAATTAACAACCTTTATAACTTCATTATACAACATCAAATCTACGTAATAACGACAGGCCTGAGAAATCACTTTACACTTTGAAGTTACAAAGCGCATTCCGCCGTAATTAGCTGAGCCCAAAATGGCGTTTATCATTGTCTACGCTGCTTGAAGGTTGTCAGTATGACAGTATGCTCATTTCAATTACCTATGTGTTGCAACTGGACAGTGGGATGATCACATCGACAGAATCACTCAAATTGGACAGGCCAATACGTACAAGTCTGGTGAACCGAAGTTTCCTAGTCCACTAGATTGAAGATTGAAAAAACGTTGACAGCCTTTCTCATAAAAAGTACTAGTCCCAGTACACAGCCGCCTAACCGCTGCCTTCCGCTTCAGGTGTTTAAGACTCTCGGCTGAGAACCCTACTAGTTCTCCTGTCTAGATCTGGGCGATCCGGCAGTAACCCAGCCCATATGGAACTATGAATATTCACAACACTGAACTTTTTTGCAAAAAGCTGTAAACTAGCACAATGAACTCGTTCACATGAGAACAATTAATTTTCACAGGTGATTAAAGCGGTCATTTAACTAGAGTCAGGTTCAGTGAGGTCAAAACAATATGGAAACAACACAAAGGGGTATACTAATGATTAATCGAGGATTTGGTTTATTTCAAGTTGAACATCATCCACAATTCACCGCAACTGTCGCATTCCACAGACTTTCCAGTCGACCCCTTTCGAACACCAGAAGCAGTAGACTCGAGTTTCGCTTTCATCAGAGCTCGTCACGGCCGGGACTAGAACTCCGGCCATGCTTTCATGAGGCAACCGTGTTGACCACTGCGCCACTGGCCTCACATTAAGCGCGACCGAATTATCGTGCATGAATACTCAACCACTTTCGCCTGTGAGTAATGATCAGGTTTTCCAAACGCCTCGATAGGAGACTCAGTTACTGTCTGTTAACTCCAACCGATAAGCCCGCGATTAGAACTTCCTAGACAGGTCGAAATCTCCGACCTTATTGAACCTGCTAGGCGATAGTTTAGAGTACTGACGAGTTTAATGGAATGTCATTGGATAACGTGAAACTACAAAATTTCCAAGCATCTATAGACTAGTCACTCAGATGGTCAATGACCATTGTTAATGATCAGTGGTTTAGAGTTCCACTCACCATCACGTTACAGATTTACCGATTGGAATTTAGATGGATATACAGACCGACGGTGTGAACTGTGACCACAGCAACTGTAGAGTTTGTACGAATTGTGTGAAAATAAAATGGGATTGTGTGATCGAATGGCAATCAACTAAGTAGCAGTCGGCATCTGTTGTCTAACGGGAACTTTGTAGACAACACTGAGTGGGGTCAATCCAGTGAGCAGTATCAGTTATATAATTGTACTGATCTGATGATGTATTGTCAAAACAACTGTTCGTCACCACTTTCTCTTATGATTCGATAGGACTTTTTTTGGAAGATTTGGAGTAACGTTATTAGAGTTTCGCTTGCATAAGAAAAGAGGGTGAATAGGATCAGATAGCCTTTGTAAATGAAAACATGTAAGCTCTGCGCTGTCCTTCTTCGTTTAACGAACAAACATTTTGTCACAATACTAGATAAAGGTGTTGATGCAAGTTCCTATGAACTAATTACATGACTACTAATCACATGACTACCTCAAAAAAAGATGGAGTAAGTAGTTCGGCAATCCCCCATTAACAGAACGCTAAAACTTGTTGACTTTTTTCTTACTACGTTTAATGAGGACATCTTCGAAAGCATAACTAAGTTTGTTTCAACAGACTGACGTGTGTATGTGTGTGTGTAATAACATGGAAAATCCACGTGAAACGTCAGAATAACTCTAGCATCGACCGCGTAAATCGAAGCGAGTTGATTGGCCAATTAGAGCAGGAAAGTTTGCAGGCGTCAACAGAAGAATCAGACTTCTATAAAAAGTATATTGGTAACTAAGACTACCTGAAACAACCCCTGATTTATGAGAAGGAAATGATTGGGCGTTAAACAAAAAAGAGAATTAACTTGAAAGAGACAGACACACATGTCCTATCATAGTCCGAGTCAGCTAACTGTAAGGCGATAAAATGCAGATTCTATCCAGCTTTCTTTTAATGATGAGGATGGTTTGTTTGACTCGTGTTGCTGCCTTGTATGTTGCTGTTGGCTGGTTGTATCATGAATAAACCACAGCCTCATTTTCCGCCAATTCCATACAGTATTTAATCGTGGTACACCTCTTACGTATGTCATACAGTTCAAGTGTACTTGATTCGTTTGTAATTTCAACTGACAACCTTGATAACTGCATACTAATGATATGACTCCTTCGTTGGCCATATCTATTCGTGTAGAATCAAGTGATATTCTCAGCTGTATAAGTTTACTATTATTAAGCTATCCGTAATTGTCAATTGCACGCTTTCTTTGGGGCCAAAGACTAGTACCGCATACATTTCTGATCCATTTCGTTTGACAGTTTATTTTTTCGCATTACTGAGTCCATCCACTGTGCGTCGCCTAAATGATAAGCCCGCCTCAATTTCACTTACAATCTAGTCTCCAAGATGCAGACACCTTGATGCTGAATGCTTCAGATCAGGCACAGTGACTTTCTGATGATCAGGTCACGTCCGTTGCCTTTCTGGTTCTCCATAGCTAGGGAATGTCCTTCAATCCAAGATAGTAGAGTGGTTAGCCGTCGATGTTAACCACTGTCCACGATTGACGGATGATGTGCAACAGCTTCCACATGTACAAGTTTCTCAGACAGGTTAAAACTGCGTTATTCAACAATTAATGAACGGCCGGTCAATGAGCGATCGATAGTTGGCCGTTTTCCATTAGTTGTTCATTTCTCAATCAGTGTGAAGAAAAGAGCATATCTTCTCAATTTCTTGTTTGACTCTACCCACCCAAAAATACTCGTGACATTTACACCTTTCATACACTTCTGTCCGTCTTGTGTTACTAAAAAATTGTGAACCTTTCCATAAAAGTATGACAAATCCAATGACAGAATAAATATTGCGATAGTAGTCCAAAGAGTTTACTCTACTTCTAGTATAACTCTTAGTAGCACAGCTGAAAGAACACTTGTTTACAAACAAAACGCATAATCATAGAAGTGGACGCACGTCGCGCCACATTACGACTGTGTGCTTCAGTAGCATGAAGCCAAGTGCTTGTGGAGCTATGCTGCCCCTTGATACTCTCATACTACACGCAGAATAAGATAAACTGAATTAAAATATAAAAGATAAATTTGATGAGTGTTAGGCGGTACCAGTTAGTCGGCAGAGAAAACAGAATACGCTATTGGAAAAGAAAAATTTTCCAAAAAATGTCAGCCAACGATCTGGTCACTAACATGAAGCTCATGTTAGGAACCGACAAGTTTTAACAACTCTAAAACCGTGAGTTAACGTCATTTTGTCTTTTTTTTCAATCAAACTAACAGACTGTGGCCTTCAGTGACAGACTACGTCAGTAAACAGTACAATTCAAAACAAACAACAACTTAACAAAATGCATCCAAGATAACAACGAAAAACCTCTGGAAGAGTATGTAGTCTGAAAAACAGCCATATGCAAAGGAGATTTCACATTTAGGGGCAACACTGAGTATGAACGGGGAATTGTGGATACAGTTAAATTGAGTTTCCTGCAGGTATGGAGAATATTACATGTATGGACCATACTACGGTCATTAACTGTTATCACGGTGTCACTACCAGTATCGTTGAGTAACGGAGTAAGTAAGGCATAAGTAGAAATAAGTGATACGTCGCGATATCGACTTCTCCGGCGATTTAGTCATTTCGGAGTAGTGCGGAAACAAAACCATCGTATTTCACTTTGTGCAATCAAAAACAGTGTATGGGTATTTTCAATTATTGACCGGTATCATTAAATTTTGAATGCATAAGTCAGGTTCTCGTTTAACCGTAGAACAACCGGGATTATCGGGACAGTTCACTGATATTCACACCCCAACTGGTCTCTATGTGCTAAAATTTATTTAGTTTCAGTGGAATAAACATAGGAGTGAGTGCAATTACGATCAGCAAATTGAGAATACAAAAATGTGACCGGACAGCTCACTGAAAGTAACCTAGTCATAAGAAAAAGAAACTGACTAGGTTCGACAAAACCAAATTTTCCTCAAGATAAACAAAAATTTCGAAAACAAGAGGGCATGCATTGCGTGTATGATTGACCGTTAGAAAAACCTGAGGAACATGCATGCGCAGAATAGGTCTCCGTACATCGAAGCACAAACCGAGATTGATATGAAGGCATACCAACACACAATTGCCAGAGAGATGGACAACAAACAAAATATGGAAGTATATTCGATCGGTCGGTACCCTCTGCATACACAAAATATAGCGACAGACGTTCAGTCAGTACAACTAACTGTCAGTCACTGCAGCACGCCTTAGCGATTTGAACTGGAAAGCATACACACAGTTGAGAACACATCGAACAACACTCAGGTTGACAATAATCAACGGAGGAAACACGCTATAAGATAGTGGCTTTTATAATCAACTATGGAAATATAAAAAGAAGGGTGTCCCAATTAGTAAACTAAAAACTCAGAAGAGTCATTGATAATCTTTGGTGAATTCGGAATGTAATCATTCTTCAGTCATTTCGGAGAGCTACAAATTTATCATATCGGGGAAATACTACTAAGTATTTTTGGTTAAAGCGAAAATAATTAGCGGATTCGCGATGTTTTGAACATCTTGGATACGACGTAAAATATATTTTATCGTATCCAATTCGCTTAACAATCAGGAAATCAAATTCTACTAACACGTTGAACATTTCCAAGCAGATCGTGGTCATTCTGAAAAAGATATACTGACAGGTGTACTACTCTTGTTCGACGGAGAAAATGATTCCTTTTAAAAAAAAGATACGGTTACTACATGCGTATATATATATATACATATATATATATATATGTACGTATAATGTTCCCGGTTACGGTGCACAAATCCCAATTTCAGGCTGACTCCAAGGAAGAAATTGAAGGGAGTGTAATCAGGTAATCTAGACGGCCATTCGGTTAGACATTCTTTGTTGATGTGAAGCTCGCAGAAGGTGTATCAAGATTGGGTCCTATCGTCACGACAGAATGTGGTGGTGTACTGTACATCATGCCAAGAAAGTCTACATGAATGTCTATTCTAATCATGATAAACCGAGAAAGTACGCTGTGAGAATTCTCACGCATGAACCATATAAACATATATATACATACATCCAACTTCATCTATTAAGAACGTCCTCCATATTACCAAATCAACATCAATATTTTTGACAATGAATAGACAAATCATATAATGAAGCTTTGAGCTGACGGTTACTTGAATATTCAACGTGAGAAACGAATTATAAAGAAGAGGAAAAACAAAACATAAAAGAAATATATATCTATCGTACGCACCACAACGCTGCAAACGTATGAAATGTTAAGTTATTTCACATGCACACTTCGACAAAAATCAGGCGCAATTCATATGGGGGTCTGCAGTACACTGAAACACAAAACACATCCAAGCAATCGTCAATTCGACTGTCCAGCCAGAGTTGTCTTACCAAATAACTATACAGGTTTTTGCTCACTGAAGAAATTAAAGACCATTCAATCACTCTAATGGCTGATAAGAGTACCCAGAGAATCAGTGAGTGTTTATTGCTAGTATGCCCGCTAAAGCATAATATTTTTTTTCGAATGTGTATACACTAGACTCACCTAGATCAGTTGGCTTTTATCATCTAATCAAAATACAGCGAAAAGATCAACAAGCATGCTAACGGTCCACATCAAGCAATGCTGCGTCTTCTGTTAGTTCAGAATCTATATATTTAAAACTTTAACGAAGTAATTCATCAGAGTCCGCTGCACATGTATCGTGTAGAAACATCGTTTAGAGGTTGAGCTGAGATCTGAAGCGCGTTTTTCGCGATGAAAGACGATAGTGACAATAGTGTGAACCACTGATGTATTGTTGTCTATGATGATGGTGACTGTGTGTTTCCCTCTGACAAAAAATTGTCAACCATCCCCTTTCTTTTGAACGCACAGTATATTTTGACCACCTCAAGTGACGCGACTGCTTCCCTAGATCCCTGGAGGCGCTTGACAATCCCTTGTAAGCTTAAATGATTTTGATGAAAGATTAAAATCAACTACTTCATCAATCAGTCAGTTGACCTTTCCATGGAGGAACGTGCGCAGAGATGGTCAGTGACAATGCGCTTACGCCCAGATCACTGGCTAAATGGTCAGGTCACTCTAATGTTGACTGTATACCAATACACATTCAGTTCCAAAGGCACCTGACATTTACATGACCGACTAAAGATGAACCAGCATGAAGACAATATAAAAACCGAAGCTCACCGTAAAATTTCGTCTGTCGGCTGTTTTTCACACTTTTATGTATGACTCACTTTCTATAACGAATATGCAAACAAAAATTACTCAAATGCTTTCTAAAAAGGAGTTGTTTGTTTGTAGTGGGAAATGGTTAGTGTCCACCTGGTCGTATTAAGTTGCCGACAGAGGTGTACATATGGACTAGTAATGACATACACCTTATATGATACACTGCTTTGTACGAGGCGTTGTGAATGCTAGATAACAAAGCGTGTTGTTAAAAACACCTTTTATTGTGTGACAGTTGTGTGCATTCCGAACACTTACGGTTAAATGGAGTTCCACCCACAAAGTGGCGGAGCCCTTCGAATTCGAATAACAAACCAGAGGACCAATTTTGTGATGAATAGGTTCAAAAATTAGTACAACGTGACATCCTGAACAAATCAGGCTGTTATGATCAAACTTGCGTTTTCATGAAATCCATTTTATCGAAGGTATAACCAAATACAGAGTAAGTAACAACAAGCTTCATCATAGCAGTTATCAACGAAACCAGTAGGACTGTTGGCAGTGTGATGGAGAACTACAGCATGTGGTCTAAATGTCATATGTTCAACTATCAACGTTGTTTGATATCCGCACCCAATAAGCCCATATAAGAATGTAACCCGTTTTGAGGTTAACCACAGGAGACAACAAGATCGTGTTTCACCTAAGAACTCACATACGATCGACTGTCCAAAATGCTGTCGGGGTAGCACATGGAGTTGCTATCTGCTGATCGTTAGAAAAAAAAGTAAGGCGGCCAGACGATGAAGTGATCATAGACTATGAAAGCCTTGACCATCCCATTGAGTAGGGTTGGCAGGTGCAGTCCACTGACCATTGAAAACACTCAGATATCGCACTGTGTCGCAGTCAGCGGCGAGCGTGCATCCAAAAACTTGCTAGCCCTGCTGTTTTTTGTGAAACTCAATTGTCTTTGTTTGTTTACTTTTTTGCACCTCTTTCCTCGTCATACATCTGTGCTTATTTCCTAATCTGCTTCGCCGTGGACTATAATCAGGACCAGCCTGAGCCATTGTAGTCAAGGCCATGGCTCAAAGCTGAAAGTGACTGACTGATTTACACAATTACCGAATGTCAATGTAAGTACCGCCTACTTGCAGATTTCACTAACAGACCAGTTAAAAAGTTCATTCGAACAAAGGAACTTTGGCCAAGTGCTCAAGACAATCGGCTCGCAGAATGCTCCAGATAAATTGGTGAATAGATCTGTTCACAAGCTTGGAAAAGAACAAACCGGACGAAAATAAAACACAACTCTTAACAAGACATAAACGCCACTCATGTGAGCGCGAATTCCGTCAAATTCCTAAAATGAGTAGGGCTGTAAATATTTTACGGACGGATTATGTGTACCTAGAATATAAGCCGACATCTTGAGCGTCACAATAACAGGTGTAACATAGAAGCTAGCTTGATTGTCACCAGAAACATATATTAGCAACAGAGTTGGACCACAGTCCTTGAAGCTCAGCAGTGAACCTACTTCACAAGTGACAAATAGTAGTAGGTAAAGACAAACGGTACCTCTTAAGAGTGAAATGTAATGAATGAGAAATTAAACGGAATAATACCGTTAATCAAGGCATAGTTGGACAGCAATAGGTTGATAGGAGTGAAGTGATAAGAGGAACAGTATTCCAACTGAACTGTGTACAGAAAAACGCGGAACAATCATCATCATCATCATCATCATGACAGCCATGAGCCTGACCAAAAGGTACATGCACGAATCAGTTGGAAGGAGGGACTGTCAAGAAATCTGGACAATGTGCGCAATCCTTATTATAACCAACACGAGTGCCCCACAAGCGGACTGAATCAATATTGCTTATATTTAACACTCATGGTATACGGTCAAATGATAAGTGGAGGTACAATCGTCAGATAGACAAACAGCGACATCAATACGTACCTGACAGGGAATATTCGTTTGCTTGTGATTCACTTAACCGAACCAGAAACGAACCGTGCTCACAACCAGGCAAGGTGAGATAATGTTCCGCTTCGACGCGTCTCAACTCACCAAAATACCATCTAAAATAAGTTAGAGTGAGAGAGTACTTAGTGTAGATGACAGCAGTTGTATTTAGTTTGACATGGTAATTTAGAATCGATAGTTTAACAGTAACCGCACAAACAAATATACGAAATGACAGTAAGTGAGCAATATAACCAGGAGACAGGTAGCCAGCGATTACACAGCATTGAAACAGATGAAGGGAGCAACATATACAGACCACGTATCGCATAGAATCAACTTAGAGAAAATGACGATGAGCCACAAGAGTGACTATATTTCATTCATTCAGACAGATTATTCCGTTATACCGACTGGAGAATAATGTAGTGAAATGGGACAATAGAAAATCACACTAGAACAAGTAAATATTGTAGAGAAAACAGAAGGTGGAGTAGCAAGAGAACAATAGTCTCTTCAACCTTGAATGTGAATATCGATATCTATTACAATGTTACCCTCAAAACAGTATCATGCAGCACCAGCTATTAAATGTTGGATAACTGGTCCTTGGTTGTAATAACGTTCTTCGCTCTTCTCTTTGATTACCATTGGGCACTCGACACTCCGCTATTTTCATCCAAGCACTGAATGGCACATACGACAATTTCGGGATGGACGCTTGATATTTCTCTGGTGGTCGACTGTGCGACCTACCGACTTCACCATAGGTTCACTCAAACTAAGCTCTCTCAAGCAAGATGAATGAGGTAAGTCTGACTCAACAAGACGTGTGCCCTAGCTGACCAGCTCATCGACAAGCAGACTGACCTCGGGATGAATGACGTTTCTTCTGATGTGATTAGAAAATTGGACCTTCGCATTTAGATTTTTCGATCGCCCCGTTCGGAAAAAGGTATCAAACTCGAATTTCGCACGTGCTATAACTCACCAGTAGTACAAGGCAGATTTGAACTCCTCTACACGTCCTAATGAGGCAACTATTGTGCCACTGACTTCACAGTAGGCACGACAGAATGATCATGTACAAAATCTCAGTCACATCTGCCTATGATAGACTGTCCGGCTAACTGTAATTGATAACTTGTTGCGTTGACAGGCAAAAAGACAATTCATTCAATAGGACAGATGACCACTAGATATATGTTGGAATAGAACTGTGCGATTAAAACAGTTTCATAGAGTGGAAGTGATGAGTAACAACAGTTTCAAATAACCTAACGGTAATGATGCATATTTTCCAACATAAAGGCGGGAGCTCGAGTCACAGTTACTTCAACTGCTTCCGTTAAGGTTAATGGAAGGTGATAACATACAGTCTCTTAATATGTTTTTGTATGTGTCATGGAAACAAAAGCCTTTCCGTGTAAAAGTAGCAAACTGAATGTAACATCAGTGTGAGCTATCTGCCAAGTGCAACTAGGAGTAACGTTGCCAACAATATATAGTCAACACATGGGCATGAGTGAAGGTACACCTGAACGAACGCAGTATTTCTTCGTAAGCGTCACAAAAAGGGTCTAGCATGTTTCCAGATAAAACCGAAGTTTGTGATACGTTTGCATACACTAAGAACGGCGGAGAGCGTAAGATGAAATGAAAGTTCATATTTCTCAACCAGGACAGTATTTGTAAACTCTGATCCATTCAGAAGTGACATAAGTGAGTCACTTAATCACAATGGTTCAGTCAATAAGACAACTGTTGGACAGGTTTTACTCTGCAGCTGTGGAAAAACGTAGTGATTAAAAATCAAGGATATTAAGCGTACTGAGACAGTTGATTGACGACGTTTGCGTACAATAATAAGCCGCGGATGGCACCAGACAGTACATTAAGCGGAAGTTAAGAAACGAGTTATTGGCGATAAGGATCAGACAACTTCTCTTAAACCAAACCCTGAAAGAATGTTAATTACGATGGGCAAATCGTGTATGACAACCCACCGTTAACTAAATCCTACCTTGTTTGCGAACTACCAGCTCATTGATGTAATCTAATAAGCAGTTAATTAATGATTCGATAAAATAAAGGAAAGTATATACAAATAAGTTAAGAAGTGTAAATCGTGCACACCTCATTAGATGAAAGGCCCCGTGAATCACCTAACCTCTGACTCGATAAGTTAGTCGAAATGACAACTAACCACAGCATGAATGTTGTTGTTTGTCTGAGCTGTTTATGATAAAACCCCTTACTAATTGACCGTACATCTTCCCAACTTGGAAGATGTTAGCGCATATGAACACGACTAGTTACTTACGATTGCTAAGTAACCTGTCGAGTTAATCACGCGACCATCTTCGATAGGTTGCGTGGACAGGTATGACAATGATAAATGAGCGACAGCACGATACACACGATACCGCGTCTTACCATCTCTAAGTCTCTTACGACCTATGGTTATCTCAGACAGAGGAGATGGGATGGATAGAAGAAAGCCTACAAATTCGCTGAGGGCCTTCATGGTCGGCTATTCTTTGATTTGTTACGCAACTCCCAAAGTTTAAAATCAGTATAACTAGATTTGTTGGAAAGTGAAGTAACATTTGAAGAACAGCTGAATAGAAAACGCTTGAAAGTTTCCAGACTGGGTGTAATAATCGTTTCAAAATGCTTCTTACTCTTATCAAACATCGCATCAACAATATTACTACTGGAAAACGTCATGCTAGACAATACATCTTACACAGACTGAGGATAAAAGTTCTCATGCTATTTCAGTGCCTAAACTGATCAATAATATGCGGATGCCAGATCCGGCCGTATCAACGGGCATCTCACAGAAAGACAGGCGATAGCCTGACGTGTACAGTCCAAGAAAATACGATCGCAATCAATGTCTGTCCAGTTTGTAACCGGTTTATCTCAGATGTTTCACCCAAACAACTATAACCCAATATAACTATGTGGTTGTCTCGAAGGACGCGACCAACGGTGTGATGATATTTACAAAAACCTCACTACCTCCACACAAAAGCAGTCGATTACTTACCCTGCATGATAAACTTAGGTGCATTGTTGCTACATGAATCTGCCGTATGACAGAAGGCAAGGTACACTCTTACATGTTCCATAGACGACGGAGATTTGATTCAACCTGCCTTACTTCCTAATGAGGCTTCATCTTTGAAACAAGTTGTGCAACAAAAAACCGTCAACGTAAGTAAAGTTATGTGTCCTTGGCATCTTAGCGAGGAGCAGGTCTGGTGACGAATCAATACAGTTTTGCAAGCTAGAAACAAAAATAACATGTGGCGTCGACATTGAGACAGCAAAAACTGCAAATTTAAATATACAAAGTTGGCATTGACGTGCGTTTGTCGTCACAACCTGACTTGTGAGACGAACAGTGTCAATCAGCAAGATGTGGAACTACGAAGTCATTACTAGTGCACTGGTTTAACTGAAAAGGATGCACAACTGACTGTTTTGCAAAACAGTACACTGCATGTGAAAATGACTGATAGCAATTTTTGGCGACTATTACACACGGTCCAGTTGAAACAACCATTACGGCAGCCAACACCGAGTCAAGTCGAATTTATCGGTATGTACTTACTAATACTGATGACTGACTCGAAAACAAAGCACGACTATATATATATATATAGCATCGGGGGTGGGGATTGACGAAGTAATGCTCTGAGAAATAATATACATTAAATGGAAAAGATGTGGAGATCAATTACGTTATTTTGTAGATGGTCGGGGAAAGGCTTTGAAGTGCATACACTGAATTCTCTACATGTGTTCGCAATTTTCGCATTTTCGTGTGGCAGTCTGATCTGTCGGATATGAGATCGATGGTATAGTAGTCGACACACTTGTCTCATAAACGCGTGGACAAGGATCAACCGGACGTTGGGACAAGAATATGCACTATGAAAGAGCGAGAGCGAGTTTGTCTCCTTCATAAAGCACTAAATCGGGAAATGTTTCTGAACGAAAGAACTACCATTGATTGAGTAAAATTCAGTCCGTCATTTTACCCCATTCAACAAACTTACACTCTGTAATATTCGACTAGCTAGCTTGTGGTCATGCAAAATTCCACCGGTGTACTTAAGCCTGAAATAGACGGGATTCGAATCCGAGATACCAGGGTCAACTTTCGCACCAAACAAATGATAGGCATTAGTGCACCATAAAGTAACATAGAAGGTCCTGACGGACTTTTCGATGAGTAACTACTGGTCCGTAGCTCATGATCATACCGAAGTATGAAGGAGGTTATTGTTTCCCCTCAGTATGTACTCTCGAGTGTTGATTGGCAAGCCTAAAGGAAAATGATGTGTCATAATTGATCACACGCACCGCTCAAACCAACGATTGGTCAGGGATAGCCTTTGAAGCGTGTCGACAAGAATGTGGATATCTTAATAACATGTATACTTTGTGGTGGAACAAGAGAAAGTTTGATGACTTTCAACCAATACTACTCAGAGAAAACATAAAACAAGCCTCAATGAATAATGCAGAGTCGACCAGTGAGAACCTCCGGCATGCTATCATTAGCCGCCAGGTAAATCGAGCCATCTTAAATAGAATAATCCCAATGAGAATCAACCCGTTAAAAAAGCCGCCCGATGATTAGTCAAGCGCACTTGGGAGAAGGCATGCTTTAGTTCCCTCCAATCCATCTCTTTTATGATATTCCAAAAAGTCAAATAACCATTATTGGTTGAGGCATGATGTTTCTGTCGCTGGTTCGAATCCAGCCGAAGCCCTGACTTTTCACAGTTGGGTCTCATCTAAAGTCATAAATCCGTCAAACTACTTATTAGTAATACATTATTGGTAGCACAGATCTGCAGCATATACTTCTATATTAGAATGTGAGGACACTTATCGTTTCAAGTTTGTCTTTTTCCATTTCTCAGCAGACAGCCTCGCAAGCTAATAGTTGAAACATAAGGTGAATGATACGAAAAAACCACAAACATTGTTTGATGAATATAAAAGTAGTTGCAGAAATTAGTTTAGGGAGTGTGAACTGGGAACCAAGGAGACTAAGTGACTGCGTCAATGAAGACTAGGAAATGAGACGTTGAAAACGTCATATCTGGGTTAAAAAAAAACGTTGTGCCACTCAGCGTAAGGGAAGTCGATGACAAAAGGTGACAGGCAGATAATCTTAAGGAGCAGAAAAATACAAAAGTTCGAAGCCCACTATAATTTAAACTATACAAGGTCACAAACCACCCATAGAACTGATGGCTGTAAAGATAGATTTAACGAAAAAACACATGCGTGACGCGTTGAGTTACGGAATCAATGAGTCAATGAACAAGGAGAGGGGATATAGGTACATTCGTATAAGAATAATAGTAATAAAATCGAGGTCTAAAAAAATGTTTGTAACAATACTCTAATCGTCAAAAATAAGTATAGCTGAGGGATGCCACATATAAGTTAACGAGCATCGCATGTTAAAAGGAAATATAGTGAAACTAATGGTTTTTGTTCAGGTTGTTCTAGGTAACTCTTGTGGCTAATCACATATAAGAGGGTACGTGAAGAATCGCTATATACAAATTGATTGAAGACTTGAAAGGTACGGAGAAAGTTGTTAAGACATGACTATCTCGGTACGTAAAGACAGGTTAATAGCGTTTAAAGAAGTTTCAGCAAGAAGGGATTAGTATAGAGCATTCTGACGGATTATTAAGAATGGGCGCGATATGTAAAATGACCTCGTTCTCGGAGTCAAAAGTATTAATTTTTGGAAGATGGCGTTTCCATAGAAAGATTGAACGAGTGATCATTAATCTGCACCATGAATGATCCATTCGAATTCGACAGAGATCATTATAGGGAAAATGATAGCGTAGCAATCAGTTCATCCCTGAGCACACTGCTCGCACACATTTATGACCAAACTAGAGACAAATGAAACCAATCACGTTGTCTGTTCAAAGATGGTGATGATACCAGGACTCTATTGACCGACTTTAATTACGAATATCCTAACATTAAGTTCATCAACAAAACATAACGGAACAACAGGTTATCTTTTTTTAAATGTTGCGTTGGTATGTAAAATGGATGGATCAACTAACAGGTTATATGTTTCAATAGGTGCGGTAGTTTAAAACCCGCACATCGCGGATCGGATCTTCGGAATTGTGTCGCCAACCCACTCATCGCATCCAATGGGAACGTGTAGCCAGTCACTGTTTCCTAGGCTATTAAGATGGTGTTTAATTGTTTTATGGTCCCAAATGCTTTTTGGTAATCGGTTGGGGGTTCAACAACCTGACAGTATTCCAAGACATCACTCTCACAAGTGAACAACCCCCGATACCAGGATGCGATGAAACTGGTTTCACCGAAGGAGGTCAGTTTGGGATATAAACACGAAGTATCACCAAACTTGTAGCAGCAGATCTTACTTAAGAACGCCATCTGAGTGAGCACTGAGAATGAAAGAGATAACGCGACTGATAGCCCATGTTATATTGTCACAATTGAAATGATTACGTGCTACATATATACGTTAGTATTGTGTTCTAACAAGACCGCCTCCAGTGCTTTATCGAAGTTGGTCAGCTTACTAGCTTACCGCCGGATGAAAGTATCGAACAAAGTAGTATTCAGCTTGCAACAATAAAAAACAGAACCGGTAGGTTCAAGTTAACAGCAGTGTTCAACCTGAGTGTTAAGTCCTGATTACGAAGTTGTCGATAGGAATTATCAGCATACTGTATACAGTTACTGTTTTCTCTCGCTACAATGGAAGTATTCAGAAGCGACTGCGTATTAACATTCAGATGTGATAATCTGATCATATCGGTACGCGGTCAATACAGTCGTTTCAAAAGTAAAGGAACTTGGAGTTACTTTCCGATTTGAAGGCGGATAGGCACTACAGATGTAGCATGACACGAAGGAAATTCGAACCTAGCATCCTCTTACGAAGTGGCTCGACAGAACAGTTTAAGTGACATCATGGAATAAGATAGCATTCGATCTGGAGGCCATCCAGTGAGCGCGGCGCCTTCGCAGATAAGAAGATAAACGGGGCCATTCAGCTTATTGACAAGTACCCTACGGGATTCAGTGACGCCCATGGAATGCATCAAAGATATGTTCGCATGACAAAATGTGACACGTTTCGTTGGGTGTGACTTTGGAAAAGCCTAATATCGGAGATACATCTCAGACCGAGAAGGATATGGTCATGCTGTTGAGATGGTGTTAGGGCGCCAACTCTGTTACCGTCCCAAAGCGTCTCCGTCGCGAGTAAGAAAAAAACCCTCTTAAATCAGTCCTAACTGGCGGAACAGTTCAAAGCGGTTGAGACTTTTTATACCGCTATGCTCATTAGCGATCCAAACTCTTTTTTCCGGCAACTGTTCTCTTAATGTCTTGGGAATGTGTGATCATTACGCGCCCTATAAATACCTTGTACTTGTCGCCCTAGCCGTACCCCGTTTTGGAGCGGAACAAAGCTCCATATTTTGAACTCATTTTTTGGCTTGTATTGGGAGCGAATACGGGGACAGTCGCAGTACTTTTCGGGACCGAGGTTTCCGTGTTAATAATTACCGGAACGAGAATCCGAATTCTGCCAGGCGCATTAGGATAGCAAGGACGAACTAGCGTACCGTTTAGGAGGGTTTACAACAGATGGACAAGTGGCTGGTGAAGGTAAACACTGGACCCACTACGAAAGAACCTGGTACGCCGCCGTTGAAACATAGTCGGCGCGTCTATTCCCTTCATTCTGTAGGATGTTAGGGAACTGGTAACCCGACCATCAATCATACTCCGTGATACATGGTAACCACTTACAACGAAACTACACGCCGATTCACGTTCACGGTGTTGGAGCTATAACGCTCCTACGCGGTGCTGTAGTGTCTTCATAACCTTTGCAACCTTGCTGTAATTTATTGATACCATCCTTAAAAATCGTGTGAACTAACCTCACATATTGATCTGTACGAGATGATGGCCTGTAAACCAGTTTTAACTGGCTTCACCATAAACGAAGACAACAAAATATCAGTGGTTAGAGCTGACGACTAACCGCGACATAACCATGGAGAAACAAAATAAGCAATGTCCAAGAAAACAAGAGAAAAGAGAGGACCTAAGTGTCGAAAGCACATGTCCATAGTCAAAACGTTAGGCATCAAGGTGACTAGACCTTGCAAACAACCAACCGAATTATAACTGAATTAAGACGTCACCAACAAGACGGTGCTCACGAATTTCACTGTCCCACGTCATTAAATGCACTCATTTCACAGACAGACCCAAACTCACACAGCAAATCTGGCCATCAGGATTCGTACCATGTTGTCATGTGTGGATGGGCGATGTGGATGAGCGATGTTCAGCTAAAGCTATGTGGAATTATGTACATGTATTCGAGAAAATGATATCTAATTTTGAACCTGCATAGAGAAAAGGGAATGTGGTAATAAGTAACTATTCTCCACAAACTTCTACTGTTTCTCTATAGAGCCTTAATGTGGACAGTTGAAACGTACAAAATGTTGTAACAAAGCACCGCGTTGAGAACATAGTTTAAGGTAGCTAGGTTGTCTATACGGAGGTGAGAGTCACGAATCAGATTTTGTGCGCTTTGCAATCAGTAAAGTAGTCGCTAACAGTTTGCGTAGTTGCCTGAGAGATAACCACAATGTAAGATCTATATTCCAATCTTACTAATATTACGACTCTAATCACAGACCTTTTCTCACCTTCAGTGTGAAATGCTGACGTGAAACGTGACCCACAATCTAATTGTCAAAGGAGAGTCTATCGAAAAAATGAGCTGATTAACGTGTTTAGAGTGATACGGTAATTAGGCTGCCGATAAGGTAGACGTCACCATTGAAATAACTATCGACAAACAACATGAAATCGGTTCAACGAGGGCAAATTGCACAGTACTGAGCAAGGAAACGAAATCTGACCGTTCCGTTCGACAGACATGAAGAACGCTACATACCGATTAGACCATAGCTATAACAAATCTTAATATTTGCGCAACAACCAAACGAACAATGTTGCAGTGGGCTCACTAGCTTTCGACAGTCGGCTTGCTGTGCGCTTCGTGAAATATGTGATAAAGTTGTAGTACCTACGCAAGATAAGTAACCACTTACCTCCGCAAATAATACTGATCTGGAAGTATTTCGACGAAAGGGATAAGACAGTGCAGTTGAACAAAGTTAATAAGACAGAATAAGAAAGTTGACCGGTATCCTGTATCATATTGAAAGTTGTTACAAGCCAGGTGGAGGCCCACAACCGTCTTTACTAGTGCCTGAAGATACCTTCA
This sequence comes from Paragonimus heterotremus, assembly GCA_013368495.1. NCBI lineage: Eukaryota > Metazoa > Platyhelminthes > Trematoda > Plagiorchiida > Troglotrematidae > Paragonimus > Paragonimus heterotremus. Next base: position 51,835 of record LUCH01003262.1, on the reverse strand, counting down.
GATGTGTCAAGGTGTTGTGTAATCATCAGCTAAGTTGTAGTTTTAATACCAATTTTCTGGAAGGACTAGAATTTTGTGCATCCAATTCGACATGGTAGTATGGAAACACGTTGCATAATTATATAACCGAAATGAGCTCATAATGAACGATATTTCTAATAAGTGACAGAAAATCTCACTCGTTCGATTCGATACTGGTCACCGCGGCCAGATGGTTTCTAGGCACGTATCCTCTCATCCCCGTACTTGTACACTCGACATACCACCAATCCGAACGTGACCGATCCAGAACGTGGAAGGTTTGCCCTTTGATCATACCCAAATCATCCTCCACACGTTTCACGTAATCATGCAATGCGACAAAATAGCCCTCAGATGAGGCATTCGACGATGAATGACCATTGTCAGGTTGAGTAGTGATAGTACCGGGTAAAGGCAAATTGTTGCCTGTCGTACACAACGGGTTCGTTGAGGACTTCAGACAGACAGGGGTTCGCTGAGTTGGTTGACCGAACGGATGAGGGGAATTCTGAGAATTTGCGTGCGACTCCATAAGATTAGCCCACGAATCGGAACTTGGGTAGGCGGCAGCATTAGCAGCTTGCCGATTGCTCACAGAATCTTTGTTAGGCAGGGATCCGGAAGTTCCAAACGCACGCAGACGATTGAGTGTAGGTGGTTCAAGGGGAGTATTTGCGTTGGTAGTTCCATTTGGTTCGTTCGAGGTGGTACAATAATTTACTTGTGATGTTTTCCGGTCAGACAGCATGCGATTGATAGAATCCGAAGCGGAGATGGGTGAGTCCGCCTAATGTTAAAAGACATGGACAGAAGCCAAATAATAATATGTATAATGGCTTAAGAGAAAACAATACAATGTAATGATACAAACCCTTGCCACAACCGGGACTAGAATTATGGCCACACTTTCATGAGACAACCGTGTTGACCACTGCGCCACTGACCTCACATTAGACACGACCGAATTATCATATGCGAACGCTCAACCACTTTCCCCGATTGGAAAATCTATGAGAATGCGACAGCTGCGATCAATTGTGGGTGATGTTTAGTCTATATGAAAATCAAAATCCCTACCTACTCATCAATAAACAACGCAATATCTTGGTTTTACCCTACTCATTAATTAACAGAAACCTCGTTTGCCTTACGGCTAATTTAAATTGGTCAAGTTGGATGCCATTACGTCACACTGTTGTGTCATTTTATACTGTATGTCAAACCTGACGGAACAATGTGATGTAACTATTAAGCCATTCCTTGGTTAAGCCACAACAACAGAAAACAAAAAAGCCACAGGTTTCATGTTCAATCTGCTCAGCCCTCGGATATAACGAACGTAACGTAACGTTAAAAACTCAGGAAATATACTTTCTCCATTTGTCTCATTTCCTTTTGTGATAAACTCAAAGCTCGGACAGCTGCTCAACAGATCGGACGAAAACAACATGATATTACATACAGCACAAACGAAAAAGGGAACAGAACGATAGAACAACAGTAACGGATGACTCGAAATAAACGGGTGGGTGCCTAGGGGAACAATTTTCGTGGGAAAGTCGAGGATGAAATGAAAAAGGTCAGCTCAAAGAATAACCAATCGAAGACAGCAAACAACAGTACTACCAGAGTATAGTGGAATCCCGGCTGACGGTCGAATTCCCTACACAAATCCGCAGGAACTCACTTTCGGTGTGATAGTAACGGGAGTTCTATTGTGATCAAAAATAGGGTTGGATTACAGTTTGTTATACACCCCGTGTGTGTGGATGGATAAAAACCACATCGGAATTTTCAGTTTGTACTGGACATGGGAACAAGGGCGCAAAATAATGCTTGTACTGCTTCACGATGTTTACCATCACACCGATGCTCAACGACCGGTTTCCTTCTTGCTTGAACTCATCAGATACTATGAATGGAGAGTCGAACCGGTGACCTTTCGCGTTACGAGCAGAAGTTCGTATCAGCCCGGTCACCAATTCTATGAGCGTCGTTTATGACGGGGGAATTTATGCATAACTAAATTACAACGTGTTTTACACCCTTTTGTTGACGATGAGAACAGTCAACCCTGGATTGTTAGTCTGCATTGGCTACGGACGCAACAACGCGAAATGGTGTTTATAATGCTTCGTTATGTTTAACTTCACGATCAAAAAGAACACAGACTCTCAAGGAGCTCACGATCTGAAATGTGTGATGACGTCACCAGACACTCGACAAAATGAAGGATGTGTTGCCGGTTGCTTCGGAAAATGACAGAGAATGCGTCAACATCTTTGAACCCCGCTGGGATCCTGACTTGACCCAAGCAATGCTGGGTGACTTCTATACATGTACTTGGCCTATCTAGTTGTAGTTCCGGTCATTTAAGGACATTTACCTTGATAAAAGCAGCTAGTTGTGGGTCTAACCTCACAATGTTGTTCACACTGTATCCACGCAAATGTATATGGACAGTAAGATGCGACGGACTTGAAATGTTTGATGTTAGGCGAGGAGACTGGTAAACCTCTGCTTCGCTGTACTACATATATGTCTGCAGAGTTATAAGTTCTCGATACAGTGGTCTAGGACCCCGCGGACCTTACCTGATGTTCGAGGCAACGGTGCATCTATTTACGTGTGGGGTAACATTTAGATGAAAAAAGGAAGCGAAGTGACTATCTTTAGAAATACGATAAATGGTCAGGTCTATAAGATGTCGCAAAAATACCTGCTCAAATGTGGTTGACAACCGCAACGATTAGAGCTTGTAGAAAAACTGTAACGCCACACATCTAATAGAGAGTAAAAGACATCGCGCTCAAAAGAAGACTGAACATCAACCAGATCAACTCGGTCACTAGATCTTAGCCTGATTAAGTGTGCATGAGAATGATTCGGCTGCAATGTCACTGCAGTTTGTAACACCGAAAGTTTTTCTCAGCTGAAACCCGTATCCATTGCATTATGACATAACTATTCAACTTACTATGGAGGACCGTGAGAGAAAATGTGGAAAACGCCAACGGAACGGCAATCAAACAGTAAACAGTGAATGCTGGGAACTGTTATTTTTAGGATAATAAAAAGGTTGAAAAACTGTTGCTTCTTGGTCTAATTATGTCTATTGGGGGGCGGCATTAGTTATGTCGGATAGTATGTAACGCTACTAACGAGGCAATTAAAATTTTTCACTGAGGGTAATTGAACAAGTAATCGCCGAAATGAGTTGTTGGACACTCTTGATCTCACTATGGGAATTCATGTGAACAATTCAAGATTAGATGTTTGACGTGAGCAGTTGGTACGGAGTTCCGACAGTCCGACAAATTCATGTTGAGTGAAGTCATTTGACTAGTTTCAATAAACGTTTAATTCGATAGCCACTAAGACAAAGGGGATTGGAATGATATGTTGCCAAAAAAGATGAGCCTTCGGTTATTGATAGAAAAAATCACCGTTTAAAATTTCCATTTCACACATGATAAAAAATTCGGCTGGTGTAATTCGATCTTGTCAACTGCTAAACAGCTCCTAACACACAAAAATGACACTTCCGATTTTTGTTAGCTCAAGCATTAAACGTATTTCTAGCTCTGAAAAGTGTTGTCCAGCTTTTCCAGAGGAAGACCGTAAGTTGGCCATTGTTGAGATGACAACCGCCTGTTCGATTCCATTCCACATACAACGGACCTATTTTTATAGTTGCGACACTGCTGTCTTCCATATCAGGAAAAAGGGGGTTAGAAAAGGTACCCTCAAACAAAGAGCACTCCGATCGCTCAACGGTTGGCTGTGACCGTCGGCGCATTATCCAATACGGTCGAAAAACATCTAGTATCTCTCAAAAGCCTGAGTTAGCTTTGAGTACATCCACTGCGCGCAGCAGTGCTCAGAATGAGACATCAATGTCTTATTTACTGCGCCCTCGAGCTAGGCAAGCCCCTCACTGCCAAGTGAGTCAGACTATTGAGTCATTGGCTCCGGGTGGGGTCCCCCAAGAAAACCCTATATCCTGTTGTCTCGCAGATCAGATTTTTGAGTCAGAGACTCAGGGTAGGGTTCCTCAAGTCAACCCCCTTCCGCGGCATAAATGACTGGGGAGTATCGAAAGTTATCGATCTCTCGACAGTGACATTACTAACCCAACACGATTTCCCCCTACTGTTCAGCCCCCATTTCTTCTGCCTCCTATGTGTTTTCGGGCGATACTTGTTTACTGAGGCCAAGACAACTGGTAAACATTGGCGCTTTCAACGTCCGCACTCTCCGATAAATCGGTCAGGAAGCTGCCCTGCCAAGTACTCTCTCAAGTCTGGAGCTTGGTGTGTGCTGCGTATCGGAGACGCGAGTTTACGATTCTAGTACAGTTATCCGCTTGAGCTCAAGTCTAGAAAACTGCCGATCTAACTACTTCGTCCTCAGGGTCACTGGTGACACCCGAACTGAATCTCGTGGTCAAGCTGGAGTAGGAATCGCCCTGAGTTCCAGAGTGGAGCAATGTTTGCTTGACTGGCGCTGTCACATTCAATATATCGGTTGAAGTCCACTAATGCAAGTCCGGAAAACGCTGTACTGAAAGTGCGGTCTTTTACGCCTTCGTTGACATCCTAAGACAGAATATATACTGACTGGGAGGTTATGTTTGGTGTCCGGGATCAATTCACTGACACTGACGAAAAACTGCTGCAGCTTTGCGCATCCCACGGTCACTATACTTCGAATGCCGCACTCCAACGCAGGAAGAGGCATTGCTACATGGGGACCTCCTTGTGCTTCTCAGACATGAACACAACTCGATCGCATAGCAGTCAGTTACAGATGGCGTCACTCCGTTAAAAACTGTGGTGCATTTTGAAACAACCACCTGGACTAAGATTATGCTGTTGTGCCCGCCCGTTTTGTTTTGTCATTTGCTCAGAGGTCACATGCTCGTAAATGCAGGACAATTATTTGGCATTCAAACAGGGAAAGTGCAGAGAACGTTTACCATAAATTGCCCAATTCGAATCAACAGAGAGGTTCTAACAAACCATAGCCATATTTCTTAGTAGTCAAGTCCTTTCCCTTCCGCCTCCTTCTTTTTCTTCTCTCTTCTCTCGCAAGGTTTACTTTTTTATTCATGGTTATGTGGCGGTTATGTATCAGCGAGAACCACTAATATACTGTTGTCTATGACGACGACGATGAACCTGGAATCAACCAAATGACTAGTGAAACAGAGGACGAAGTTGACGAAAAAAGAAAACTACCCGGAAAGACCGTTTTGAAGTGGAGCACGTTCGAAACACTACGATTCTCCAACGTCTATATATATATATATATATATATA
>LUCH01003262.1:23331-45539 GCA_013368495.1 Paragonimus heterotremus | reverse complement strand
CGTACGTTATGGGTACATTGCGTTCTTATAAATATATACATATACATAAACTTGCGCAAAGACCGTAAGCATCACTTCGTCGAACATTCGAAAGAGATGCAACGAGCCGCTTTAAATGAGAATTGCAGAGGACTATTTGCCCCGATCCGTGGTTGTATTGGTCGTCGAGTCGGTGTAAGTAAAAGAGATGGTTCACTTATCACCAGATATGTAGTCAGAACATTTTAAAGAACAGTTCAGCTGATCTCAACTAGAACAAGTGCGCGACGAGACCCCAACGGTCAGTTGCTGCGTCTCAGACGGCCCTCCGTCGGATGTAGGAATGGCCATGAAGCTGAAGCTACTGAAGTGTAATAAGGCTCCAGAACCAGACCTCCTCCCACCTGCTTTCCAAAGACAATATGGAGAAGTTGATAACGGAACTGACGAAACTCCTTCAGACGATTTGGGAATCTGAAGAAGTACCTCCTGATTGGTATTTATCAACAGCCTTTCCAGTTTGTGAAAATGTGGCCTGAAGTCCACGTGACAACCACAGAGTTATTAGTCATCCAAGTTATTCAACGGCATGATTTTACGTCACTTTATTAAGCCCAGAGAAATTCAGATACGTGAAAGAAATGCCCAGGATTCCGAACCGGTCGAAAGTATGTGGATTTCATTTGTAACTTGCAACCATTTTCAGAGCATCGACACTCCTGCATACAACCGACGGTTGTGGTCTTTTTAGACCTGAAGACCACCTTCGATTCAGCTGCTCATAACGTTTTCTGGAGTTGTCTTCTTCGCAAAGCAGTACCAGGAAAATACTTGAGTCTGTTGAGATCACTGTATGCCCACTCTGCAAGCAGGGTGAGGGTTTATGGACAACTGCCTCGAGCGCTCATCGCTTCTGGTGATGTTCGTCAAGGATATCCGATTCCCTCTTGTTGTTCAACTTTATCATGAACCGTAGTCTAGAAAGTGCACTCGAGCAGTTCAGTGAGCTTGATGTTGAACTTTTTCCGGGCGCTTGGTTGACCGATATGCAGTATGCAGAAGACATTATCTCACCTAGCCCCACTGCCGAAGACATACAGACCATGCTGGATAAGGTGAATGACCGTACTGGTTTGTATGGAATTGGCTTTGCACCTACAAAGTGTGAGATGTTGCTTCAAGACTGGGACATTCCCACTCCTACTCTCCACTAGAGATTGTGGATAGTTCCACATACTTGGGTAGCACTATCTCATCAACCTGTAACATTACTGATGAGATATCAGCGAAGATAGCAAAGGCACGAGCTGCATCTACCAACCTGCGTCATCTGTGGTGTCGAAAAGACATCCGTTGTCACTGACAGGAAGGGTGGATAATGCTTATGTACTTTCTGTTTTTGCTCCGTGGTTCGGAAACGTGACCTGTTCGCTACGAAGATGTCAACCGACTCGTTGTGTTTGACCATCGTTGTCTCTGCCACTTAGTGGACATCAAATGGACTGATCGCGTGATCAACAAGGCCGTTCGCCGGTGTGTATCCTGGAACGTTAGGGATGCGAGATCAATTTGTCACTTGCTCACGTTGCACAGCCTGCGATGGTTGGGTCACGTACTCCACATTCCAGCTGAGTGTTTACCATAGCGGGCATTACATACTGAGACCATCAACAGTTAGGTGGGAGCACGTGGTGCTGAGTGACTACCGTGGTTAGGAAATATGAAGACCGTGACTGCTCCACCGAACAAAGTGGGTAGGTGTTGCCTGCCTGACTGTGGTCTTCGTGATCGTCCAAATTTTGGGTTAGAAACCCTATCTGAGATGGCAGTGTGCCGCAGTCAATGGCGTGCCTGCTCCATACTATGTCTAGTTCTTCCGCTTAGTCTTCTTGTATTAATTTCCAACCTTCTTGGTAACGTTTTCTTCTAGACTATTCCACATCACTGTTGAGGTGAGCGGCGGCCTGAGACACAACATCCTTTGGTCAGGCTCTTGGCTGTTATGATGGTGATAGTGACGGTGATGTAAACATACCTACTTTGATATCGCTGAAAATAATATTCACAACAGTAAATTCCAATCAAACTTCAACACGAGTTTAGTTCACTTAAACTGTATCAGTTATTATCTAGTAAGACGCCTGTAAGTGAATGAGCGCCAATAACTCACTGAACTTTTCTCGAGCTGATTTGGAGAGTGATTATCTCACAATTTTACGCACATATATAAGTAGCTGATGGTAGGCTTCTTGAGTTCAATGAAACGCATCTTAGCAACTGGGAGATAAGAACGTGATAAGAAAGACTGAAGCATTAATCTCATCATCATAACAGCCATGAGCCTGACCAAAAGGTACTGTGGCTCGGGCCGTCTTGGCCTCAAAAGACAATTATCGCCCGAAGGCATATGGGAGGCAGGAGAAATAGTGGGTGAAATAATGGGATAAAGTCTAGATCGGTTAGTGCTGTCACTGTTGAGAAAACGACAACATCTGATACTTCCCGGTCGTTTATGCGGCGGAAGGGGGTTGACTTGAGGAACCCTACCCTGAGTCTCTGACTCAAAAATCTGATCTGCGAGACAACAAGATATAGGGTTTTCTTGGGGGACCCCACCCGGAGCCAATGACTCAATAGTCTGACTCACTTGGCAGTGAGGGGCTTGCCTAGCTCGAGGGCGCAGTAAATAAGACATTGATGTCTCATTCTGAGCACTGCTGCGCGCAGTGGATGTACTCAAAGCTAACTCAGGCTTTTGAGAGATACTAGATGTTTTTCGACCGTATTGGATAATGCGCCGACGGTCACAGCCAACCGTTGAGCGATCGGAGTGCTCTTTGTTTGAGGGTACCTTTTCTAACCCCCTTTTTCCTGATATGGAAGACAGCAGTGCCGCAACTATAAAAATAGTTCTGCTGTATGCCCACAGGATCGTGCCTCACTACCTAAGCACTCCTATGCGGTCAGTAGTGCGACATACAATCCTACGAGTGTAACTGCTTTTCGTCTGACTGCTGCCCTTTGGCCTGTCTGACAAGATTGCACCTGGAAGGATCAGAGTCCTAGTCAGCATAGCCCGCCAGATCAAAACAGTATACAAGCCCGATCACCTCGTCAAGGTAGCAGTATACGTCGGGAAGCATTAATCTACTATTCGCTGATCATCCTTGACATAGAAAGTACCAAGAACAAGCGGACAAGACAACTTTTAAGTTCAAGCACAAGAAATAATCACGACAATATAAATTCACTGGAAGCACACGACCGATCTTCTGGCTACAACAATTCACCAATGTTCTTGACGGTTCGTGCTACTATGCATATCTCAAAGGTTCTCGAGAAAGGGCGAAAACAATGCGCAAATGGGTTCTTACTTTGTGACTTCTGCATCACCTGGTTATATGGCAATATGTGTAGCCCAAGTCTGCCGGGCATGTGTAGGTGATGAGTGACAATAACCAATAAACTAATTGTGTGCTTTCGGTGGATCACCAGCAATAAACACTACTTATGTCGCTATGTTTTTGAAATTAATCAGCACATCGGAGTGGACGCATGTTACGCAGTTTTCCTCTACGTATTGAGACTATCAGTTCTACGGGTTTCAGGAGATACACAACAAAAATAATTCGAACATTAATAACCGCTTTCCAACAATAAAAAAATAGTGCGTGGAACTTCTGATGGAACGTTTTGAGCACCATCAAAACAAAATTGAACCGCAACATCAACAGAAGCGCGAAAATCTCATACTTACGAAAAGTCGACGCGAATGTCACCGTTAACAGATTAGCACAAGAGCTTCCCGTTACTTGGAACCAAGAAAGATGCTTGGTGAGTACGGGCGCCAAACTAAATTCACGTAAGATAGAGTTCATAGTTGGATGCACTGTTTGTGAGACCTCTGTGAGAAATCAACAGGCTAGTGTGCAGAGACGGTTCACCGAAAGCATGGAGTGTTCACACTTTTAGTTCATGGATGAACGAAACGTTTGCCAAGGTGTTCTTGAACTGAATGTAAATGGGTTTCAATCTGTGTGCGCCTACAAATAAATTGGGGTCATTTTCGTTTCCAATATCAGCTTACAAAGTTAGGTTACAGAAAGGTAACTGAGTGAATCACAAGGTCAGTCGGACAAGCGATCGGCTATTTGATCAAAACACTGGTATGATGGTGCGGCCAGCACACAGACTGAAGTCAACTCACAACTGGAAGTCTAAATGCACTGTTAAACTATCGTGTGTATATGAATGTGTATATGTGTGTAAGAAGGAACCAATGCTAAGGATCGGAAAAAACCATAGGGCAAGCAAAAGTTTGGAAAAACTATGGAGGTTGAGTACGGTTAATATATAAGACCATCGAAAAAGCCACAAAATCTCCCTATAATGTTGAAATAGTGTTTTCAATGGAAAGTCAAGAGTTGCGAAAATAAAGCATGATTATTGTTGAGCAAATAAGCCAGGCATACACAAATAACTTTTGAATGCACTATTCCGTCTGTGAAAATAAAAACGCACACTATCCAAAAGCTGATCTCCCTACAATTTGTAGATAAATTATATATGTGAATAAAACAAGAAGAATGATCTCTTTCTACAGGAACACCTCAAATGTATGCTGTGGAATTCAGTTCAGGGATATGAGACAGCTCAGTAAATCGAGCTTCTTAAAAAGCTATCAGAAATTCAGATACACAAGCAGAGGACGTTGATTTCGCTCTAGAAATCACCTACCTAGGTCTAGATGGAGATAAAAAGTCGACCCACAAAGCATATGCTAATCAATGCACAGAATAACACAAGCAGCGTGTCGGCAACCAACCAGACAGACTTGAACAAAACAGAAAACAGCACCCTGTTCTGAACACTTTTGAGTGAGATGTTCAAGTGGTGAACAGTCACAAGCAATGCATAATACGGCCGACTCATCGAAGAGACCAAATAAAAACGACAAGATGAACGTATCTGAATTTTCTACACCCGGAGACTTTATTTATCACATTGACTGTTTTGATTAACAGGACAAAACAAACTGAAAAACATAAGCATGAATGTGGATCACTCGGAATTAAAAATAAAAACAAGAATGAAATAAATGCGTACCAGGCAATTACTCCGCCACCAAACTGAGATTAGTTATTATTACAAGCACCCACAAAATCCGGTCTATGCCAAAACGTCGTACAAAACAGAGAATAGAAGCCTCTTGAGCTTTCAGCCTTTACATCACAATACGCTTATTGTAAACTGAAACTCAAGTAGACCATACGAGTTATTCTTAACAGATTGAACAAAGCCATCAGTTAGCAGTCTCAGACCCGACATTAAATCGATAATGCTCTCAGCTCGATAGTCTACGCGTTAACGTAAGCACCTCTCGTCATTGATCACTCAGATGACTGTTTTTTGAACATCGGTGACTCAGATTGGTCGATTTTCTCGCGAGCCACCATATTTTCCACAAATTTGCATGACTGGACACTATGCCCAGAACTACGAACAAGACCGTGAACGAAATTAACAACGCAATCAGTCAGAATTTGGCATGAAATGGGCAGGTCTGCCATTGTTTGTTACAACCACTGCGGCCCACTTTTAACGAAGATCACATTGCTATTGGAAATGATTCGACCCAAGATATTCCAGAGGCTCACACAAGCAATCTTGAGACAATCTGCAAGAAGGTGAACTCGTTCGTTCTCGGTGATTGTGTAATACTCATGCACAGGTCAAACTTGTAGGGGACCATCTGTATACAAAGGTATAAACACACACAGTCAGTTCAGAATGTATTCGTCGAATGGCTCACTATAGGCAATCCCGATCTAGGCTGAGTAGGAGCACCGAGGAGACGAGACGCTCGCATCACCGAGTGTATTGTTAAGTCGAATCAATTTAAACAAGTGGTGTTCATTTTGTGCAAGGGTAAATAATGTAGACAGTATATAAAAATAAGGCGAAATGTGAAAATATGTACAGTACCCTATAAACTGTTACTAATCCCTATTGTGGAAATGATCACGCAACCACGGAACTGCTCGCCTACTCCTTTATCCACCTTCCAGAAGCTGAAAACAAAACTCAAAGTTCAAAATAATTTTGCTTCATTGTAAAGAATGTCGGCCTACACATGTTTTTTGTAATGTATATTCATACACGGTCATGTGAACACCTTACTAGCACTAAAAAAGGACAGAAGTAGCAGATATGGGAAAATCACGATCGCGCCGGGGAATCGTTAACGAAGAGCAACGCCTCAAACACAAGCATCTTACGAGTAGGTATGTGACAATCCGCGCGTGTTATGCAATCAACTGGCACAGCAAAGTAACCAACAATGATTATTGGGGTAGATATTCATACAGAAGTGTAGGAAGTTGTACCTGAGCCAGTTAGTTAACATAAATCCCATGTCTAACTTTTTAGTTCAACCGTGTAGGCGTTCTCAAACTGTTCAAATACGCAGAAACATTCAAATCAATCGCGGATGCAACCCCTGAGGTCACCAATGAGCAGTCCCGATAGTAGCTCTTGCGCATCACGTACGAGGTTCCCGACCAAGAACTGGTGCGCAAAATAAGTTATCTGTTATTAAGGCATACACTAAAATGACCGAAACTATTTTTAAAAAAAGGTCTGCATTGTGTCATTCAACTTTAGCGATAGTGTCCACAGGAGGCTCACCGATTGCAGACTGATTGTGTACCGATGGAGAATATAACCAATGAACAGGAGGGGAAAATTTGGTTTGATTTATCTGGTTACCAGCAACCAGAACGGGTTTCGAAGAGCTTTTATGGGTTGTTAACCAAAGTGGTAGTGAACGCAAGCCGAAAGTAGCATACGCTGTATTTTAATATTTCTTCAGAAAATCCATTTAAATAGAGCGACTGGCCCGTTTGTGAAGCTCCTATGGCATAAAATAGACGATCCATAGCCTGATACTGTAAAACCAGTGGTGAGTGACAAAGTTTTTATTAGGACAACTGTTGTTGTCTATAGTTGAGCCGAACTTCCAGTTTTGCTCCTCCTTATTACTACAGTACATCAACGATGCGAAAATTTGTGCGCGGTGGAGAAGATAACGGAAAATAAGAAGTTAAACAGAGACCTGATGCACCTTTACTATCCAAGCCGTGCCGAGTAAAAGAGTGGATGTCACTGCCCGTGAATGGAACCATTCGAACGAATGGTTTCGCTATATTAATCCTAAAGAATTAATAAGGTTGAGCTGGTACCGGGCACTCTGACCAGAAGTTTAAGAAACCCTATTCTAGAAATCCTTCGACAGTGTTCAACTCCTCGATGAGTTCTCACTCTGGGTCAACCATCCTAATTTGCTACCCGAATCTATTTAGAGGCATGTATCACACTGAGAGAGTATACCGACAAGCAACATCAAGTGCACCATAACACCTGAACATATTTCTTCAAATCGAACAGGTATATGTGTATTCTCAATAGCAGAGATCGTTTAACCACACTTGCATCATCAGCGAACATCATGCCATCCGTTGTGAAATTTGCCATCAACTCGGATGACAAAGTAACGCTTTCCTGAATAACTCGATAAATTAACAATGTCAAACGGCATGTGACTTTCAAGCAACAATCACCCAGAGTCCGAATGTCCCGAACTCGAAACAAACTACCGGAGTCTGTGATGACATCATTAGCAGTAGATGAATCGAAGTGCAGACTTAATACGCATATTCAGGAACCAAAGGCGATTTGTCAAACAGTTTCGTCTCTCAAATCATTCGGCTGCAGCAAAGTTGCGTTTGGTCGTACACTGTTGCTGTTTGCCACCTGCTGCTTGTATGCTGAGGCACATTTGCAATGTTTGACAGGCCGTAGTAAGGTTTCTGTCTTACCATGTGACTAACCTGCCACTTTTTTCAATTTCTTTCCATGTTAAACTCTTGCAGTTCCTTACTCATGTTGCTGGAAGTGCTTCACCATCTATGAAGAATTTTCAAACTCTACAGTACTTGCCAGTGTATATAAGTTTTTCGAGTTCGTTGTACGCTTCAAATTATGAAATCCGTACTAATTATGGCAAACGGTGTCCCCTGACATGACAAATGGTCACAATATCTTCCAAAAATAGCGCAGAAGACCAGTATCGGAAGAAAATCACGGTTAACATTTTAACAACAAATGAGTGACTATCAGGTGAAAAGTTGGTGAACACAAGTACACTAATGATAAATGAGGCAAAAAAACATTACTCTCAACCAACATGGAAAAGACAGCCTATGATGGAAGACGATTAGAATATTCGGTGGTTGATTTATTCGCTAAATAGCATAAAGAACAACATTAACAGGTATGGCGGACCGAGTTGTTGATTTTGACAATAATGAATGAGGTAGCGAACAGAAGTTAACAAAGAACAACTAAAAGACCATGAGATGAGTAAACAAGCAAATCAAGGGATACAGTCAGATCGACGACAACGAAATACTGCCATCCTGTAATATGAACATGAATACAGTAGACGAAAGACTAACATTACACGATTCATGCCCGAGCACACTTCGCCACATCTCTACTGATTTTCACTGGAAACAAGTCAAATGTACAAAATTTTCACTTACAAAACAGCTACGGAAAGTAGAAAGTTGAAACCTGTTCAGTTACCACCAAAGCAGTACTAACGTCAAAAAGCAGGTGCCCCCGTATGTACAAATGAAACGGTGATATCTGGCTGCAATTACCCCGGCTGCCGAAACAAACGTTCGTTTCCAGTTTAAAGGAGAAGAAGGAAAATCTGTTGAGTCAATCACATGTTGCGTCAACAAGTGATGCTTTGCGGTTGATGAAATACTGGCTCATTCCGAGTGTTCGTTGTTAAGCTGTTTGTTGAATCCCTATCGGCATGCGCGCTATAACCCTAGTTCCAGTCTTCTGTTCAGTTTTACCAAGAAAGGATGCTCCGTATTCACAGTTGTACTTACAGATTAACATCATCATCATAGACAACGATGCATCAGTGGTTCACAATGATGCTTAACTGCCACACAACCATGAAGAAGAAGAAACAAACCCTGTTTAGGAAGAAAGAAGAAAAAGGGAGAGGGGAGGGGACCTAGTCACTAAAAATAACTACGTCTATATTTAAACATACAACATCAAGGCGCCCACACCTTACAAACAAACAACCGAGCTTTAAGTGAAAGTAAGACGTCATCAGCAAGACAAAATAACCTTGAACTGGTGAACCGAAACGTCGTTTGCCTGACAGATGTGGAAATACGGACCGCTCTGTATATAGGCACTAGTTTCACGACGAAGAATGTGCAGACGACAGTTATATCGCATAATGCAGACAGCTGCGCGGCATACAATCAAGCATACGATACCAGCCAGTACACAACTATAGACTATAGGGTAGCCTACACGGTCAGCGTTCTTCTTGCAGATTAATCAGTGGAGACCACGGTTACAGCAATCTGAGAGCTCAAAAGCACATTCTGAGTGGACAGACCAGGTTTCCGAGCAAGCCAACCAAGGTGAATGCACTTTGTAACTTCATTAGCTCCACATTCACCATACCGGCAATACATGCTGAGAGAACAACAGATGTTAACCCAATGGTCAAGGATTTAGCCTTCCTACAATTCAACCTGAAAGAGAATGAGCAACCTAACGCAGACTGCTTATATATGGCATAAACTGCTCAGTGGATAGTAACCTCATTCTGATGCGTAAAATCGGAAGTCTAATTCTAACTGAATAATCTATTCATTACTCCAACACAAATGAGTGACAGCGACGCAGACTATTTAACACATGATCGTAAGTTTGAACCTCGTTTACCAAGAGTGTTCTTGCAACCTGACGGTATTCAGACCACATATGACCTACGTATGTCGCACGAAATCAAGTGTCACATGGGGATAAAGTTGAAAACTCTATCAGTTGTGCTCATGCTGGCATAAAATGACAAGTACGGGTCACAAGTAATTAACTCAGTACAGCTTTATGAAAAATGCTACATATAAATATAGGAACTATCGGGCTAACCACTACGGTTTGATGGCCACTTTCTCATTGGAAAGCACTGAGTGGCCTGATTAATGAACATTGTGGTAATAAAAGACGACGGATCAGTAGTCATCAAGAGCAGAATAGATGAAGCCGATCCTCGGCGGTAGGCAAAAGCTTTCATCAGAGATAAAACAAAATAATATACGGGAAATTGAAAGAACTATTCGAATTATACAGATTTAAAAATGAGGCCGCTAAACGGTTTAATGTCAGCGAGCACACAAAGACCACATATGTATGTACTACAAAGAAATGCACAAGCTCAATGCCCAAACGAATTCAGTCTTATCGATGAGAAACTCCCCACAACACCAATACGTGGAACCACTGGAATTGGCCAGAAAGTGCTTTTGTAAGTCCAGTATAAACGACAGTCTCGGGGTGTCGAAATATACCGGATGTAGATTTCATACATGAGCGCAAATTTTCAGTTGGTGTGGTTTTTAATTACAAATAGCCGTTACATAAACTCAATTTTTAGTGACCTGCTGATATTAAGCATTTGAAGGGTCAAGATAAAATTCGTACACAGCATGGAGCCTTGTTTTGAATCCCAGAAGTATCGCTAGATTGACATAGTCACTATGGATAATCCGTTGGGCCCTATTCTAGTGGACTTCTTCGGGGATTCCATTGAAAGAGCACCCGTTTTATCAGTTTTTCGATAGATGAAGGATACACAAACGACACACTAATCCGAGCCAGGAACACACAGAATGCAATAGACATCTCTGTAGCACCAAACTCGGCACACCCAAACATTCAGCTAGCATTGGAAAAGGAACAATCAGGTCAACCACCGTTCGTGGACATTTTACTAGATCGAACAAACAACGATTCCACTTTACAGTCGGTATCCAGAAAAGCAGAGCAGAGAGAAATATGTTGCGATATGTTAACCCTTCGTTTACTCTCATCATTCGCAAACGTAAAGCAAGTTATACACATCATACAGATAGTGACTACACACGTATTAAACACATCAAGTGTAACGTAACCAGGATCATAGCAACCCGATAAATTGCGTCAACCACTTTTGTGCACAAAACGTGAGCTGGTAAGCACGGGTAAGTATCGCATCGCAATAAGCCAGTGTCTCTGAGTTTCAACTGCGGAACGGCAACTCGAATGAGTTTACTTGGTCAACTTAGTGACCTGTTATAACGAGGGTTTTAGCAACATATGACGTTGGATTTCGAGCAACCGGTCCATCATATTGCGGCTGGTGCATCATCAGTTGTTCCGGTCATTCTGGGATGTGTTCAGCCATTCGTTGTGGTAGTTGTCAATCTATTCTGTTTATGTAAACGTCAATGCAACCGCAAGTCAACTGGCAAACAACAAGGAAGACAGAGGAGTTTGATGACCTGCGTTCGGGACTGTGCAGAACTGGTCCTCTAGTGGTTTCATCTAGGCGCGACAGCACAGCCGCATAAGTTAAGGTCAGAGTAGCCTTTAGCTTTTGCAAGATCGTCGGCAAAACAGGTTTATATCCCATTTTAAGCCGTCAGTATGTGTCCAATGATTTCATTCACTTTATACGCCTCAAAGAATTTTTAGGAGTATTCCGTTTGCTAGCAAGGTTTTTTTCTCGACATTTCCTGTTCTGCCTGTGGATTATCAGGAGTACAAACCCATCCGGCTCTGTGAAGGAGGATTCTGGCCAAGCCACGTTTTTACACAATTGTCGAAAGGCTGAAAAACTGGAAGTAGTATCCATCCCATGTTGCTTTGTAGTGAACTGAACGCTGCAACGCGCCATCTGCATGTCTAGTACTAAAAACATCCAAAAAAGCTAATCTATTGTTCGACTCAACTTAATGAGAAAGGGTTAGATTGAGGTGAACATTATTAAGGAGTTTGAAAAACACATCGACACGAATGTCATTAAAAAAACATCATGGCGTTTGTACAATAACGATTCGGCTAGTGTTCAGCTTAACGAACTAACCACAACAACTGTTTATCTGTTTGTATGCAAGTTTCAATAGAAGGTTTAAGGTATTCAAATGGAACATCTACATCGTAGTTGTGACTAGAGATAAAGCCACATGAAATTCAACGTTCACGAACGGGAACATTTATAAAAAGGGAACCAACGTCCATGAGTACTCACCGAAATGTGCTCTTAGGTTTCTCATAACTGAAAAGAGTTTTTTAGGCAACATGGGGATAAAACGTTGCGGATGGGATCTAAAATGTCCACTAGCCAACGAGCAACTTGATGATAAACAGAACTGTTCATGCATAAGATCGGGAGTAGAAGTGCATCATCCTTGTATATTTTTGGAACATCTCTCATTCGACGTGTTGCCCAAATAATTGGTTTTAACTGCCTATGTTGAAACTCAGATGTGTTCATGTAACAACGGTCTTAAGACCTGCTTTTCCAGCTGTTTGGTCCACTTTGAACTGTCACTATTCTTTCAAAATGGTGTTTATTTTCTCTATATACTTGTCCTTGGCCATGACGACAACACCAGAGCCATTAATCCGGGTTAAGGAATACCAAATGTTGCATTTCCCTCAGTTCTTTCATGGTCTGCCAGTGTTCCCGCATTAGACAGCACTGTTGATGAAATAGTGTTGACACAAACTGGTTAGAAATATCTAACAATTTTGCAGGGAACCAATTTGTCTCATTAGGTGTGAGTGGCAGTTTTTCCAGCCGACCACACATATGTCCAAACTGAACTTTCACATTCAATATATCAATATTCTCTGGCGGTATTTTGAACTACAGTTCAAGTGAGAGGACATCCAGTTGCGTCTGTGTGAACTGAGTAGACGAAAAATTGCGCACATGTTCGAAACCACCACCAGGAAACACTCATGTCAGCTGATAGTGACAGGGAGTACTAAAGTGGGTGGAGGGTTCTACTCTTGGTGTAGTCAAGGGTGTCTTTCGAGATCTCAAAATTCACCCGGCAAACCAGTGACAATCGACTGATGACTCAAGCTAACTGATGTTGAGTTTCTACGAATTCGATTATTCATACCCGAATGGCGAATGATGAGAGTAAATTAAATGTTAACATAACGCAGCATGTCTTCCTTCTGTTCTGATGAAGTGATTAGGAGTAACTCAGTATTTCAAGTTTCCAGGATGCCAACATTCACTGGGCAGTGCACACATTCGCACAGCTTTTGCTAGACAATATACAAAAGGGGCTGAGGTACATCTTATTTTCGAGAACAAGAAGAATATGCACCAGTAATAAATTGGTGAAAGAAGTTGGCCCTCTTTTTTACTACATTTTGAGAGAAAACGGCTATTCATTACCATTTACCATGGAAAACATATAGCAAAATTAGGAAAATGCTTGTTTAAGAACAGTGGTCATGGCTATTTTCCCAGAGACGACTGTCTGTTAACCAACTGAAGAAACAACTGAATGCATCTACTTCACGAATTTATCAGGCTGTTGAACTTCGGGTAGTACAGGAGACAATGCAACTACCAGTGTCAATGAGCAAGAGAGACCAGAGTGATCAAGTCACATCTTGGGTAGGTTACAATTCCTCATGCAGTTGAGGTGAAAGTTACATAAGGTGGATTAAACGATCTCTAAGTAACCGGATTAACGAACACGTTTCGAAGGGGTTGCAAACAAAAATAGACGCCCTGAGTGCATCAACTGCCTCAAAGTACAGAAATCTGCCACCGTTATTCGTTACGAAAATATCTGGAACAAAGTACAAAGTGGAATTCATAAAGGCAACCAGTGCTTTGCTCCGCACCAGGGAGCGAGAGATTTCGGAATTCGCTGAGACGTTATGGAGTAAAGCTACCAACTCGCCTTTGTGTGCTCAGAAACAGTTTCTGATGGCGTCCTAGTTTCCCTGATAATACGGCATGAAGCCGCAATAAAGAATTGATGAGCACCCCACTTTATATATACCGTTGACAAGCTTTTTTCTGCCTTCCGCTGTAAGCGCGTTCAGAATGTACAACGGTTGATGCGGAAAATATTGTGCGACTTACGCTTTTCGGTTGCTCTATCAAAATTCATGAAGTGAACTAGATGTTTTAAATGGACCCCGCTGATGATTAATCGTAGTGTATTCAATTCATGGGGTACATCATACTTCAGTTACAAAGGCCGAGTTACGATGTCGAAGGAGAGTGAAGTAAAGTTACACTAACAAACTGAAGACTGGAACAACACGCATCAGATGTGTCAGGTGAACATACGAGACAATCCTCACAACCGTCACGAGTCACACCAGATAAAGTAAAAGTGACGTAACCACTCACACATCAGTCCGTCATACAGCAGTACAAAAGCTAGAAACAAACAAAACATTAACTTTCTACTAAGCGGTTATCAGCAGCAGCTGAGTTAATACGTAATCCACACAGTAAATTATCAATTTTGGTGATCAAAAAACCATAACCGTTGTTGTTTTTGTGATTGATGCGTGTGGGCGTGAGATAACTACAGGAGGACGGCACCTACGTATACACACACAATCCGCCTTGAAATTGACAAGAATCCACCGTGGCTGCAACCGTTTCTCATTGTAACGACGGGAAGAACTAACTTTTTAAAAAACATAAGGCTGAATAGAATAGCTAGAAGATAACTAAGTGCAGGTGAATTACCGACTGCGATAGACTGTAGAGTAGTATAACGCTTCCAGCCAGTTGGATGACAATAAGTAAACAGTTTTGTAAATATACGGACTCAATGGCACCAAGAAGGTAAACATAACCAAGAATCAGGAAGGACATTGTTATCTTCAGAGGAAAGGCCGTTCACACACATCCGACTTCTTTTCCGAGTAGAAATCAGAGACTTTACAGACGCTTTTGGGTAACGTGCACTTCGTTTCTCTATGATTATTAAAGCGTTCGGAAGCAAGTAGCATGGAATTTTGGATAACAGAAACTGAACCACACTCACAATTGATTTTAGCAGTGGTCGGAGTTCAATTCTCGACTGCGGCAAAGGTACGCATTACTGGCAAGCCTTAATGAGGGTGGAGTTCAAGTACAGTGTTTCTTTTCCAAATGGGATGGCTCAAGAGTAGATGCGAATATGAAAACTGCAGTAACTTGTGAACTATGTTCAGTGTATACTTGCAGACAGTTGAGACCTAACAAAACCTGTTCCGATGGTGACTAAAGGCGAGAAAACGACAAAACTCTGATAATTTTTCCGTGCATCGAAAAGAGATTGAGTTAAGGAACGCTATCAGAGGATGTCGACCGGCAAGACAACAGTGAATGGGAGGTTGCTGGAGTGTCCCATTCGGAGCAAGAGTCAAGAGTATAGTGTTATACTGGCAATGAGCAGATAACCCAGTCCGAAGGTCTAACGGAAAATGCAGTACTGCCGATTTTTATCATCGCTGCAAGTAACATATATATGTTATATACATACTATATATAGCTTAAAGACTTTATATGGAGTGATATATCTATACATACTAATCCATACTAAGTCATTAATCTGTACATTCACGATACACAGTTGAGTGATGGATATTACGCCACCTCGAGAGTGATGATGTTTAACGTCAAAGAGGAGATGGATTCAAGTCATCATTGACAGAGAAGAGGGACAATTACGAGGGTTAGTTACAACAAATATAAAAGTTAAACGAGATGAGTACTACGGTCTATTTTTGTCCATTTCTTGCACCTTAGTAGAGTGATGACCAGCGTATTAATGCCGACCCAAATCTGAAATCTACCGCTTTGATCAATTGTTGATATGTCCGTCCACAACCGGTAACTGAGACGGCAACAGTTCGATTACTACACCTATGACAAACCATGAGTGACTTGGAAAATAAAAATTCCAGATGATGGGCTATTTCTCTTTCTCACACTGAGCTTAACTGAGCCTTACTCGACAGAGAACAGTAAGTCCTTGTAGACGAAATAATGCAGTTGAAATAAGTGCTTACAACGACAGGAATGAGCAGTGTCGGTACCAACTGCCCAACACGCTATAACAAGGACTGCAATTTAAGCAATGCACGATAGGTTTGCACTAACATCAACCAATTATGCGCTATTTGGAACGCTTAACAAGTTTGATGACTCGTGTTTTTGACTTGGAGAGAAGTCCCAGACTTGAGGTCATCGACTGGAGTTAACATGAAAGATACTGTCTCTTTTAGAGACGATCGGACGACTTAAACATTGCTCACAAGTGAACGTGGCTGAGCCTCTGCGTGTGATATTTAGGTCGTGCCCAGTGTGAGATCAATAGTGCACCAGCCAAAATGGCTGCCTTATGAAAGCGTGGCCAGAGTTCCAGACCTGACAGTGGCGTGACGAGCACTAGCCAGATTGGAACTCCAGTCTAGTGCTAATTTTCGAAAGTGGCTGACTAAAAGGTCTATGGGAATGTGACAGCTGCGATCAATTGTGTGTCGTTCAATCTATATTAACTGAAATCCACTACTGCTTGCCAGCGATAAATTTTAAATGTTAACGCTGATTGGTACAAAAGGATTGTTTGATAACTTCGCCAAGTCCACATACCAACCAGTCAGTTATAAATTTTTCATCACATACTCGACACCCGCAAGATTAAAGTCGAAATAATCAGAATATGAACAACACATTCCAAGATTGTACATGACAGCACGATACACGTGCTGAAGGACCTAGATTTATTATTTCCAATAGTTACGCAATCAGCATAAAAATTCGAAAACCGGAAGGCGCTTCCGATACGACGTGTTGCTGCATGTCACAACAAAAGAGTTATGATGACAATGCAGCCATTAGTATAACTAAATGAATGCTATTAGATCGCATCATGAGTCAACCATGTGGTGGATACTAAGAGGCCTCGAAAGTCTGGATTCAACTACTCCGAGATTCCGCCACAATAAAACAAGAAGATAATGATAGTAGTCCTAAATAATGAGTCACAAACAAAAACTCCGTATCTCTTGAATTGTTGTTAGTTTTGAAATTAACGTAGAATATTTTTCTAAATGGTTATAGGAGGCAAATTTAATCTGAAGAGTCATCCACTCTGAGACCACAAGCACGTCATTAACTATCGTCTTGAGAACTCAACTGGTTGTATTGTAGATAGACTCACATTTCTACCCAAGGCAGACAAATATGTACAATTAATTGCCATTACGGTTACAAAATAATTAAAGATCAGGAGATACGAGACATGCCACACAATGGCTACTAATAAGAACGCTATAAAACTACCCCACATGTAAAGTAAAATATAAGACGAATCGTTCATCTTTCAGCTTACTTACTTTGGTCGATAATAGAAATCCTCATTCTCTGCTGAAAAACATGTATACCGCCCGATGATTTCAGTGAGAAAAATGACCGCGGGCGAATTTTATACAAAACCTCTCGTTGTCACAATGCAATGTATGTAATACAATAAACATCAGCAGTCATTAAAGGTCATAGGAACAAGTGGGGAAGTCGTACTCAACAATCAAATATAACAATATAATCCAACGCTAAATGTACTGACGTAGTAAGGATAATTCTAGTATGTCAGTGGATCAGATGTGTTCACTCTCGGTAATTGAAATCGTAGAGGAAAAATCCAATACTGATGAGCTGTAGCTGGAAACAGACTCAGGTGCACCTATTGCCTATCAAGTGAAGAACGAATTGAAGATTTTAAGAAAAACACTCAACGATCGTGCAGGGGCCAAGCCAGATGGCTGACCCGGATTTATCAAACTGAAGAATAGAACACTGCAATCACATGCTGTTTGATCATACTGCAATAGTGAAGAGCCTGAGGCGTATGGGGACCTAAAGGTCAAGCAAGTGTGAAGTGATGAAGATTTATGGATCCACGCCTATTTATGCTTAATTAAATTCGGTGTAAATTGTATCAGCGATTAATTAAAAACTAATTCATTTGGGCTTCGAATGGTGAAATCCGATCACACGTTTAAGTTAATGAAGTTTAGTATACCTGGTAAAGTTATGCGCTCATCTGACGTGCTATTATTTAAAGAATGTACAATTATAAACGGCAATCGATCAGTGACAGCATTTCAACTTAGTACACACCACTTTCAATGCTTGTCTATGCTGCACAAAAGGTTTCTTCTAATAAATACGAACGTGAAAGGATGAAAACGAAACTGTGAATTCTGTTAGGTTCACTTTCAGCAATTAAGTTGAAATATATAACTTTAACAGCAAGAGATGCTTGACTGCATGCAACATAATCAGCCACTTCAAATAACCTAGAAAAAGAAAGATGTAGTCGAGGTAACCGAGGCTTAAACATCATCGAAGAACGCACAAATACGTCATCATCATCATAAACAGTAACACATCAGTGGCTCCCACTGATGCTTAATTGCCACACCATCACGAATAAAAAAGTAAACCCTGTAGCGAAAGAGAGAAGAAAAAAGAACGAGGAGAGAAGGGACCTAACCACTCAAAACAGTTACGCCTATATTCAAGCATACAACATTAAAGTACCTACATCTTACAAACAAACGACCAGGCTGTAAGTGGAAATAAGGCTTCATCAGCAAGACAGCTTCCTCACGACTTTCACTACTTCGCGTCATTAAGTGCACTCACTTCACAGACAACTCGGCCAAACAATGACAGCATTCACGCCAGCAAGATCGCTTAGCCGCCATCTCACCTAACGTCTCCAGCCACCGGATATGTGAGTCGTGAGGTCCCCAGCTTGGGACACGAACCTGATCTACAGTGAACAGCTTGTCAATAATAAAACTCGACAAATATATATGCATATTCACCTTTGTCATACCAAGCGTGCCGTTGATCCTGATGGCTGTCCACGAAACGAAGGAATAAACAACCGACACAAATGTACGGAAAGAAAGATTATGTTGAAAAATCAGGGGAAAACCATCAAGAAAAAATTTCACGGTTGCAGGCCCGCGAGTAGTATGCTACGAGGCTGCCTGTTATGCAACAATAGTATATCGAACAACGTTCATACGAAAAGCTGTTTGTTAAGCTTTAGATCTCTTCCAGCATCAAATGTCTTCCTGATAGAAGCCTTGAAATCAAGGTTACCGGTCCCAAATCAGTGTCATGTATGGGAAGCTAGGTCGTCATCTCCAGCTTAATGCGACAAACAAGAACGAAGTAAAACATCGCGGGTGACCGTCCGGCTCACCCGAGACGCACCAGAATCAGCGAATGAGTATAAACACACTCAAGAATAGGCTGTTTGTCCATGCTGATAGTGTGCAAACGAGCCGATACAATGTTCCTATCATATACCGCTGATATTTTTCAGGCACCAGTGGTCGAAAACAAGTAGTTTCTAAACACCCGGCCGGCAGACTGGTAGGGCTACTTAACCGTATAAAAAAACAGCTTATATCCTTATCATCATCATGGTTGACACCTTGATCTAGTTGATGAATATCCTTGAATAAAACCTAGTTCATACAATAAAAGAGGGGTGTCATGCTCAGCTTTTGAAATACGTTCTAAAATCAAAATGGCATCTTTCAGTCATTGGTTCCTTAACGACCACAGTGCTAACCAGATGGTTCTGCGGTTTGAGTCGCCGTCGTAACGATGAGTACTTTGTGAGAATAATCCCGTCAAAATAAAGTGAAAAAAACGATGAAGGATAAAATAAGAGTGACCCTATGAATACAAACAAGCCAACGATTGTGGTACGCAACAACGTCAAATGGTATTTCTGACTGGCGTGGTCTCCATCTGGACAGGCGGTAAATATCGATTTTACTTAATGGGATAGTCAATGATATTGTATTTTATAGCTATGTCGTTGACGGGCCACCTCGTAAGCTTGTCTAACAATTAGGAGTCTTGTTGAATAACGTCCGGTAAGTTGAATAGTCAACTCATACAAGAAGTGCGCGACCAAATAATCACAGAATATGCATTCATCTTGTTGACTAACTGAGTGCATATTTTGGAACTATGCTATGATGAAAGGCAGCGTCGTTCACGGGATCATCTCACTCATCGAAAGCTGGTGAACAGGGGCAGCGATGGTCGAACACTGTAAGTCTGTTGCCATGTTCATTAGGAATAGGCCACAGTTCTGAAACGTAGAGCAAAATCTGTCATGAACGAGCACCCTATACCATTCCTGCGAGTCATAATCGCAGGTTGAAGTTCGCTTGAAATAAGTAGCAGATCCCCATATTCTTAAATCTTCAGTTATCCCCTGTTGTCACTTCTTGTCTAAGTTCCCAGTAACTCCATCCTTTGATCTGATATCGCTACCAGGGAGTAACGTCAATCAGTTTGAACAGTTCTGGTTTAGACTACGCCGGCTATTCTCCCTGTGTGGTGACAACATACAAGCGGTGGTTAAAGCATCACAGGATACATGCAATGCGTTAAATTCGAAGTGCTTGAACGTTGACAACGGTCTGCGCCTATATTTGTTCGGAATGGTTATAATCTAAACTTAGATGAAAACCCTTGGAGCTGTGAAACGGTTAGTGATAGTTTCGAAGAAAAACTTCCAACGTGTCGAAAAAGCCGGGTTAACACTACGACTGTCTCTTGTTGGGGAGCATGACGTACAGATCGACCGCGCACACAGTTCCACGGATCTCTAAGGTTCCGAAACCTGATCACATCAACGAGGTCAACAGTGCAGTGTTGATTATGTGTGGTGGTAACGCAAAGCAGTTTCGGTTCGTCGACTAGAGTGACTCGAACACGTCGTACGCAGAGTTACACAGCGCCTACCATATCGCGCCTCGTTTGCATTCTCATAGGGTGGATTAAAAAACCAGCAAAACGGAAAACCTATGGTTTAATGTAAGGATATGAAAAGGTCCACATCAACCTTGACACATTTGCTCCATAAGGTTTGTCAGGTGGAGTCCACAACATAGTTTTATTGGCTAAAAATGCTGAAGAACACGGCGGGAAGATTGGAGTCAGCAACAGGAATGCCGAAAAACTTTTTATTATAGTTCCGTTCGACTATTGTTATACGAGTTTTTTGTCAAAAGTACAGAATACGAAAGCGTATGCCGTTGAGGCAAAGTAAAAGCGATAAGTCCTGACAGCTTATTGCCAATCTTGAAGAACGTGTAAGGCTTCTAAACCAAATTTTAGCTGAGTTATTTACCTAGGGTTTCACATTTCACCAAAATCTCTGACTACTGAAAGACACTGCGCATTACACTGATCTCCAAGAAAGAATCAACTTAATCTCACCCGCTTTCACGTACGTCTATCACACTTAATGGTTCAGAGAAATTAAGTTTCGCTCGAATGGAAGCTCAAATGAACACCACAGACCTGTAATAATGTGAAAATAATCATTTACGCCCAACCCTTGATTCTGTCGCTTGTTTAGTCCATTTCATTCTGTCACTGTTTGATGGAAAACTTACAGTTTTTTGAAAACAATGATAGGGAAAAGTTACAACATATACTCAACAACCCCAGCATGTGGTTCTCAAGCATCGACCTACTACGATATTTGGTCAATCGTAGTTAATTTACGTCAGCTACTGGTCAAACCTCAACATCGTACACCTTCGAATTTCTTCCTAACCCACAAACTAAGTAAACGCAACCGTTTCACTGAAACTGATTGTGGCCGTTCACTATATTTTTAATTACTGGTAATATTATTGGATGACCCCAGCCTATTGCGTTGACCGTCCATCATTCAGTGATGTGTGAAACGTTGATAATCCTCTACCTGAGATGTACGGTTCAACTAACTTGAACAGGAAACGGCAAAATGTAAAAATCACGAGCAAACTCATTTTCATTACCGCCATGCGTCTTACTTCACAATCACCTTTTTCCGCTTAATTATTGTTAACTGGTTTTCGCCTCATTACTTCAACTTAGCAACCAGTCATTCATCAGGACTGTGCACAATAACAAAACAAGAAGGCAAAAGCGAATCAACATCATCCCTCTCACATTCCGTCAATAAAGTAAGTGGCAAATGAGAAGGCGACAGCTTTTCCGGAGAGTTCACTGTACCGCATCTATAATGGTCACTGTGTAAAAGACATTCCAGTGAAATATTTACACATACATCAACATCATCATCGTCACCATCATAGCAGTCATGAACCCAAACTGAAGTTACTGTAGCTCGAGCTGCCGCTCACTTGAATAGTGGCCTGGAATGTCCTAGAAGAAAACGTTACCGAGAAGGTTGGAAATTGATACAAGAAGACTAAGCGGAAGAACTAGA
>LUCH01003262.1:0-21682 GCA_013368495.1 Paragonimus heterotremus | reverse complement strand
ACTTACACTGACTCGACGACCAATACAACCACGGATCGGGGCAAATAGTCCTCTGCAATTCCCATATAAAGTGGCTCGTTGCCTCTCTTTCGAATGTTTGACCAAGTGATGCTTACGGTCTTTGCGCAAGTTTATGTATATGTATATATTTATAAGAACGCAATGTACCCATAACGTACGTTATGCCACACTAGCTATCCTTATGTGATGTTACACACCTGAACTTATTACGCACAGTTGAAAATGGGGTCAAAAGTGATGATTCTTACACGGAATCCTCCTCTACAGCGACTGATCCCTCCCCAGACTTGGTCAATGTAAGCAGAGTGCTTCATTAACAAAAATTCTCATTATCCCATGCCGTAGAATACTTTGTTTTGGGAGGAGCTCTGGTCCTGGAACCCTGTTACACCTCAGTAGCTTCAGCTTCATGGCCATTTCTACATCCTGAAACGCAATAACTGACCATTCGGATGTCATCGTCCACATGGTTCGGTTGAGGCCAGCCGAACAGCTCCAAAAACGTCCAGGTTACATGTCAAGTCGGCGAGATTGACAGGTGATAAGTGAACCATCTTTTTCACACATGGTCTCACTTATTCCGACTCGACGGCTAGTACAACCAAGAATCGGAGAAGAAAGCTTTTTGATCACACACTGGGCTCCACCATCTTCCCTAAGATCCCGATCGCACAAACTGTCAGTCAACATAGCCCCAGCCTGGAGCACGAACGTGACTTACAGTTTCCAGCTCACTAGTTAGTGTTTATTTTCCTTTTAACACGTCACAAGATTAATTTTCAGATACCATGCATCAGTGGATTGGCTGTCGATGCCGAAGGTACTAGAAACTGGAAACATCTTTGATGTAGGCACACCACCCCATCATAATGAGAATGGACCTAGATGAAGTGTGACGGCTAGTGTATCTCCATAACCTATTGACTTTAAATGGACAATGTGATGAACACATGAACATACATACCAGGCAGGCCAATAGATGGATGTCCGGCGAAACAGTCTTCTGGTCCTCCAGACTGATGGCTGGAAGAAGGCTGGTATCTCATTTCTGGAAAAAGTCCCAGTTCTAACAAATAACAACTCACCTGCTACTCTTGCACTATAAGCTTTTGAGTAAAAATCTCCGGTCGAGAACCATAATTGTACTTTTGTGTAAGTCTGACAGTATTTCGGTCAATATACAAACATGAACATTCGCAACACCAACCATCCCATGATGTATCGGCCATTGCTCAGTGTAAACTGCGTCGCCCTCTCTGCTGTATACAGCTGGGCAGATAAGCAAAAACGTGCTACAGATGACCCATTACTCATTGTCATATCCAATACAATCTTCACACACCCTCCGACATACAGCATTTGCTCAACAGACACAACAACAGGTATGGATAATTATAACAACACTGTAGTAAGCCCCACGTGTCAACACAGCCTCCGGTCTACCACGTCCCTTGCATAGGCCAACAGTGTGATTTAATATTCGCAGTGTCACCGCTATGAACAGATAAGTCAGTAGACCGCTCTAGTACGAATGTTAAACCCACTGAATGTCAACGTCTACTGCACCTCAGATAATAGAATCCAGAAAAGAACGCATCGAACTGACAGCACCTGTTCTACTTGCTCCATACTGGTTGTACAATCCGGGTAAATTCACGGCTGCAGTTACCGGTCGAGCTGGAGTTTTCAGCAGAGCGGCCGCATTAGCAGATTAAATTTCCGTTAGCAGTAGACTCTATGCCGTCTGCTCGGCAAATTCTGTTAAGGTCAGCTCTAAACACCAAATATTCAGAAGTATTTTCATTACTACCGCTTACATTCTAACTAAATGCAGTGGCGTCGATCAGGGATGTCTTTCATTCGGAATTGGGTCCAAACGTAGGTCTCATAAAGTCAGTCTGGTCGGAGATATGGACGCCCAGGTCGACCGCCTTGGTGAGACCGAGCCATGTTTGGGTGGCAAATATGCGCGGGCATCATATCTCTCGGATAACGGTGAGCAGCTGTAGAAAATATGCATCAAGCACAGGATATTTTAGCCAACAGTAGGCTTCGACATCACGGACGTTATTACCATACTTTGTGCCCCCCTTCACCGGATCACACTTAGCCCCAGATAAACCACACAGCTGTTAGTTATAGGTGGTAATGTTTCATTCAGGATTGTCGTTGTTTTTGAAGCACCTGCTTGGATTTAGGTCATGCGTTGGCACGCCACCACTGTTCTTTCTTTTGCTGGGGAACGACCCAATCGACAGCAGCGGCTGGCTGTCGAGAAACTGGCAATCCTGTCGATAAGGCATATGTAGTAAACAAGCCTAGAAAGCAAACTTAGTAGTTCTCATCTAGAAGATGCTAACAGCTGCGGGACCCAAAACTCACGGGGTCATTTAGGGTGTGGGTACTGTAGCGTGCGGCAGGTTGGTTCGCGGATTACACAGACACTGAATCTCGAGGATGTCTGTGGGGATGCTAGATGGCGAAGGGAACATTCCTTCTGGCAGTTCACATAACAAGTTTAAGAGGGATATCCGTAGGAAGCAAAAATGCAGTTTTTCGCTGATCGTGAGGCTTGGTTAATGGGAAACCCACAGATTCTCCAAGTTTATTCGTGCTACTGGCCCCAGGTGACCGCCTGTCAGTGAAGCCATCAGCAAGGCAGATGGAACGCTCACCTCTGATGAGTCCAGAAGGTCACAGCGCTGGGCGGAACAATTTGAGGGTCAATTTAGCTGGCCTCCTGCTTCCACTAAGTTACCGTTACAAACTTGCGATGTAGCAACCTGGCCGGGAGAGTTACAGCCATTCATCAAAACTGACGTTCGCCATTGCATTTCGCCTCTAAGAAGTAATAGGGCTACTGAACCAGTTGACCCCGTGTCGTGTTGGCGAAAAGACGTTGGCAGAGACCTACATTCAGTTGCATCGACTTGTGTTTGCTGGGACCACTTGATGACAGTTCCCATATTCATGAAAATAATCAGGGAGTTTTGCGAAAACCACAGAGGAACTAGCGTGATCTGTCATTAATAAAGCCCTGGCATTCATTATTCTCTGTCGATTCACCGCAGCCTGCGAGGCAGGCATTAGGGAAGAATATAGGGGATTTCGTTCTGGACGAGAATATACTGATAAAATGTGTACTCCTCGGCAAATTCTAAAGCACCGTCATACGTACTGCCTGCCAACTGTAAAAGTGTGCACGATTCACCGGATCTAGCTATACTTTTAGAGCCGCTTGGACGCAAGTGTGTGAGCATACTGTCGACGGTTTATTCACACACGCCAGCCTAGGTTGGGGTCTACAGAGAAGTATCTGAAAGTTTGAGCACCAGGAGCGGCATATTTCAGAGCCCTTCCTTTTCATCGGTTCCATTTATTTTGACATGGATGAAATAAAAGATTGTCAGCAACACTCATAAAATGTTAACGTGAGCCATCTACTTGGTAGAAGACCGACTGATCTTGGCTAAGCTGGCGATGAGTTTTGTGACAAATTTCAAGCGAAACAAACAATGTTAAACGTTATTTCGTGCTCTGTCAAGTACTTCGAAATGCGCTTTGCAGCCTCAAATTGCAGTGCTTCTGCAACACTGCCCTCATAATGAAGCTAGGGAGGTTGTTGACCACTTTATGAGCCTACGGAGTTAGATCAGCATCAGCGAAGTAGTAGAGAACAAAACGAAACTTCGTACCGCCACAGCCAGGTCGGTATTAATCGATCTAGGACATCTTTGGCGTCCGGGAAGCATTTCTGTGAGACTTAATGGTGGCGCATGAAAGGCGACTGTGAAGGCTGCGCTACTTTACGGCTGCGAGAATTCGCAGCTCATCAACATCCCCACAGACAGCAACACATCAGTGGTTTTTATCGATGCCTAACTGTCACATCATCACGAATAAAAAAAGCAAACCTTGTAGCGAAAGAAAGAAAACGGGGGGGGAGAAGGGACCTAACTGCTCAAAACAACTACTTCTATGTTTAAACATACAATATCAAGGTGCAAACAAATGATCAGGTTGTAAGTGGAAGTAAGGCGTCATCAGCAAGACAGCTTCCTTACGGTTTTCACTACCTCACGTCATTATGTGCACCCACTTCACAGGCAACTCGGCCAAACAACCACAACATTCACGCCACTGGACCCGATTGGCCGCTATCTCACCTAAAATATCCAGCCGCCGACTCTGTGAGTCACAGAAGCCCAAGCCTGGGAGACGGACCCGATCTACAGTGGAAAATTCCTTCGTGAATGATTTCCTTTATCTATGCCAGATCATCATCTATCCACCTCGCACCTTACGCCAATCGGTCGCAGCGTCGGCAAAGAATGCTCGGCGTGACAAACGACTAGCCGGCATCCTTAGTATATGACCTAAACATTTAAGCCTGTACAGTTCTAGGGATTGAAAACGTGAGTTCGTTTGACAATAACTACCAAATACCCGCTTCCTAGCCTCCTCGCTGATTATTCGTTGGTGCCACCCGACATGAGTGATCAAACGCAGAAATCCGTAGTCAAATGCTTGAAGAAGGTTAATATCTTCTATCCTCAGCAGCCACGTTTCGCTGCCATAAAGTAACACGGTCCTCACTGTTGTCCTATATACGCGACCTTTAAGCATCAGAGAGACACTTCCCTGTCACCAGAAGTGTCCTAGACTAACGAATATCGCTCTAGTATTAGAGATACACGCTTCCATTTCATTCCCTGCACCACCACCGCCACTGATACAACTTCCTAAATACACAAATCGGTTAATAACCCGCTGACTTCATTACCCAGCATTAAATCTAAGCAGTCACAGCAATCACGCAGAAACACCTTGCATTTTGAGGCTGCAAAGCGCATTCCAAAGCGTTTATCAGAACGCGAGAAAGTGTATAACAATATTTGTGCTGCTTGAAAGTTGGTAAACAGCAATGCATCATCATCAGTATAATCAAGATCAGCCAATCTTCCACCAGGTAAGAAGTCAAAGCCGGCATGTTGTGAGTGTTGCAGACAGTCCTCCATTATTTTGTCCATAATAAAGTTAACCAACAATGGTGAAAGTGGACGGCCTTGACGTATGCCGCTCATGGTGGTCAAACTGTCAGACAGTTCACCGTAAACCCTAACCTGAGGTGAAGTATGGGAATAAAGCGCCGACATTATGTTCAAATACCTGGTCGGCACGCCCCTGCATTCAAGCGGCTCTTAGAGTGTAGATCAATCCACCGAATTGAACGCACCTTTATAGTCGGGAAATACGTCAAATGTTGACCGGCGGTAGGCATGACGCTGTTCCAAAATTTGAAGAAGAGTAGAAATTTGAACAACGAATCCCCGCCCAGGGCGAAACCCTGCCTGTTCTTCACTAATGTTTGCCTTCCGGGCTGCAGTGAGTCGACGCAGTACAACAGATACTAGTAATGACTGAGGTCAAACTAATTCCCTTATGGTTTTCACAAGAGCCTCTGATACCTTCCTTGAATATGGGAACTACAATCGAGTGACACGGCACGGAAGGATGGTCCCTGTCGTCCACACAATTTGAAAAAGCTGATTCAAAATGACAACTAGCGTCTCCCCCACTTTCTTTGATGGGTGCTGGTACGACATCATCTGGGCCAGCAGCATTATTACGTTTGACAGTCGAAGTGCAATTGCGGACCTCAGCCTCAGTGGGTGGTTCCAAATCTACCGACCAGGGTGCTGCATTACAAGTTTGTGGTGACAACACAGTATAATCAGGTGGCCAGCTAAATTGATCCTTAACGTGTTCCGCCCACCGTTCTAATCTTCCGGACTTAGTATAGATGAGTGTGTTATCTGCCTCGTTGGTAGATTCACTGACAGGCGGTCATCTGGGACCAGTAACACAGATAAGACTAATGGGTTTGACGGTGTTTCCTGGAGCAAAAGCGGTTTCCGCTTCTTTAACTTTTTCCATTAATCAAGCCTCATGATCAGCCTTTAGACTATGTTTCAGCTTTCCACAGATGTCTCTCCTAGACTTGTCATATGAGCTGCAGAGGGGAATGTTCCGTCTGGCTTTTAACAACTCCAGTGATTTCTCCGAAATCTAGTGTTTGTTCAACTCACGAATTCACGTGCTATATGCTATAGTACCTGCTTCATAAATCGTCTGTGAGATCTCGGTCCAACAGCTATTAGGATCTTTGGTACTTATGCTTTATCGGCAGTATAATCAGGTTCTCAACGGCCAGTCATTGCTGTCGGTGAGGTCGTTGCCCAGCAAAAGAAAGAACGAAACGACAGCACAGTAACGCATGATCTGAATCCAAGTATGTGCTCCAATAAGAACGACAGTACTGAATCGAGCCCCGCCACCTATAACTAACAGCTATGTGGTCTATCTGAAGCCAGGCCAAGTACAGCAATGACGTGCCCGATGCCTAAAACTCGTGACGGCTAAAAGTAGCTTGTGTACAACGAGCAGTTGTATCAGTCACTCGTAATTATCTCCAGCGATATGATGCTATCCCAAGCCTGCCACCTAAATGAAACTCGACCTCACCAGGGCGGCCGACCTGGATGTTCATATCTCCGACCACGACTATATTAGAGCCATGTGTCAACCGAAGGATAGCAGTCAAATCCGATTAAAAGGGGACCTTGATGCCGACGTCACCACGGTCAGCTAAAACATAAGCAGACACAATGAAAGAAGTTTTGTAGGTTTCGTGTTCAGAGCTGGTCTTAACAGAACCCGCCAAGCGGACGGCACAGAGTCTACTGTTAGCAGGAATCCAACCTACAAATGCGGCTGCGGCCGTCGAACTGAGGACTACACTTACTCCAGCTTGACCGCTAGCAACAGCCGGGGAGTCACCCGAAGTGTATAACCAATATCAGGTAGACAGTGCCGGTGTTGTTAGTTCTATACGTTGACTCCTGTCCTGGATTCTAATCTCTGAAACGCGACAGACATCGACAATTAACGAGTCTAACGCTCCTGCGAGAGCGACCTATTGACCTATTTGTTTTAGAGTGCTAACGTTGAAGGTAGCTACACTAATTCGCATTCTAGGTCTACGCAAGGGACGAAGGAGGTCTCAAACTGAGTGGTAAGAGACGGGACTTATTGGTACAGTGTTACTAAGATTAGCTATATCGGTTGTGGAAAATACAGAGTAATCACCAGAAATGGGGGTCGGGAGGGGCCTGGAAGCTAAATTTGATAGGATAATGGAGGATGGCTCTGCAATAGCATATTTTCGTTTATCCCCTTGTTACAGATAGGGCGACCTGGTTTACACTGAGACGACTGATGCAATATGAAATTACAGGTGATGTAAATAGCCATAACTGCGTGGGCTGAAGTACTGCCATGAAGCCCAGACCTGGAAAGAGTGATTACGGTTCTCAGCTGGAGCCTTTGGCTCAAAAGCCTATATCGCAAGGAAGTGGGTGAGTGATAATGTAACCGAACTGGTACTTTTTTCTGGAAAAAGATGTCAGGGTAGACATGAACCGTTTTCAGGCACTTGACCATCTATGACTATTTGCTCGTATCGGATGGCATTAACGACCAAACGAAGAGATGATAAGGCGAGTACTCGGTAGTGATTGCCAAACAAGTGTAGTAGCCAACAATCGTGCGTCTTCTCTAGAGATCCCGGCTGCAACCGTGTTTCCCCGCTTGTCTGTTCTGTACGCATGGTTCTGTGTACGTCTACCACAAGAAACCTGTTACAAACTCAGTGCTACTTTCTTTAGTCGTTCAACTAATTACACACAGTGAATGATCGGTATTTTCCTAACGACTCTATAATTCCATTCTTTAAGGTCGTTTAACATATATCTGAACGGGTCCGGGAACACCACCCAGCTTGGCTCAACAGTGGAATAACTAAATCTGTCAACAGTGCCATACTATCGCACCTGGTGGATTCTAACCATTCTGTCAATGTGACGGATGCATTTCGCCCAATCTACCGAGTTAAAGCTACCAAGTCGAGGGCAGTGAGGCGTAGGATTCTGTCCACCGCTGAAGCTATTGGAATTAGCCTGTACAACCCACCCCTGTGGATCTGCCGTGGCCAACCCCACACCCTATTAGCCTCTCAAGATCCACGGTTCAAGTGGGTACTTGATTGCAGCGTGACATTCAATGGATTGCCCTGATTAACCACCCGTTCATCGTTAACCCCTTTAATGATCCCCCTGTAAAATTCGTGATATAAATGTGACGTATTTAGCCTGATGATGAATCACTGAAAACGAGCTTGTTCGCTACACAGTATTTTTCATGACTACACTGGGATTTTTCGCGCGATATACACTTTTGAGCCCTGTCTAACGAACTCAAAGGTCCTACGCGTTTTTTGCTTGGAGCGCTTATGAGTGATGCCGGGTGCAATGAAATCCACCAAACGTTCTTTTTCTTTCTTCTCTTGTCTGCTCCGGACTAGCCTAAAACTTCTTATCATATTTCTAGACATTGCTGGGAATATAAGGTCTGTTTTCAAACTCAGCCGCGCTCTTTTAGTTCAGTGCTTGTTGGAATTATGTTCTGAATGCAATTCAGGAAAGGCGTTTTAAACTGTTGGTGGAAGAGAATCGAGCGCATAATCAGTTGTCTACTACACGAGTTGCTTTGTTCAATTTGTAGATTTGCACATACCCCGATAGTTAGGCTGATTTCATGAGTAACCTTGACTTGTTAGAAAACCACATTACCGGCCATAATACAACATGAAATGGAAGTGATTAAAAACGAAAGGAATTTATCAGGTTTCTCTTTATGCTCAAATTTTCATCCTCCGAAACATTTGCTTAGATATTTTCCATGTTTTTAAGTCTACGCTTACATTTCGAAAGCTCATGTTGAAATCTTCCGTTAGTTATCTTCTATATTTAGTGGACGGCAGCATGTCCCTACAGCTTGTAAGTACAAACCTTTGCTGACTTCTTAGGCGATAGTTTTGTTAAACCTTGACTTTACGTTTAGTTGGAATCCAACATCGATAATAAGGATGAGTTCAAACTTAGAGTGAGCTTGCTATCAAACTGTGGGGTATTTCGCTAACCGTTAGTTTTGCAAGCCCTAGGATCCGCTCGAAAAATCAACCATTTTTTGCCACGAGAAACATCTGTACAACAGTATGAGGAAAAATGTTAACTCACAGCAGGGACGGCTATCCAATTGCACTGCTCACTGTTATTTGAAGTAGAATTTCCCATATCATTATTCGTCGTTGACAGTGACCCAGAGACCCACACGTTCAACCTGGCCTTCGACTTCAAGGACGGATTTCGTAATTTCGCCGTTTTGTGGTGTAGTGTTTGAAATGTTCATCTTCAAGTTCAATTTGCACAGGACAACATGGCCGTTGCCACTCGGATGTCCAGAATATTTCTACTGGGATGCCAGAAATTAGCACCCAAAGCTGCCACTCTGCAGGTCTCCTAATCG
Organism: Paragonimus heterotremus; assembly: GCA_013368495.1. Classification (NCBI taxonomy): domain Eukaryota; kingdom Metazoa; phylum Platyhelminthes; class Trematoda; order Plagiorchiida; family Troglotrematidae; genus Paragonimus; species Paragonimus heterotremus. The sequence goes on along the minus strand of LUCH01003262.1, from coordinate 12,235 downwards.
CGGGTAACTCGAAATTTGGTTCAAATTTCCTCACTGCCATTGTTTATTCATATTACTGTTCTGGTGGTATCTCGTGCATCCAAAATCCACATACGATTGCCGTCAATCCTTGCCGAATAACATACTAATTTCGTTACGTATTGATTTTTTTTGGTTGACAGTATTAATGTTTTACATTGTACCGTTTAATTAAACGTCAGCGTGTCTGTTTAGCCGATTGTTACCCGAGAAGTTATCTGTTCGATATCACTACTTCCTAGTTCTACGTTCTGCCTCTTTCGCCTACCGTTTTATGACGACGCTAACACTTTTGTTTTTCTTCACGATGACACGCATGAGATCCCGCGGCATCTGTTGATCAAAGGTATCGAATGTCCGTAGCCGTTTCGGTTGTCGCATGACTGTTCAATACGGTGTGCAGTGCAAGACTTGTCTGCACTGGTACCACATTAAGTGCATCGGCCTCAAGGAGGAGTAGTACACTCCATTGGCTTCGTTAAAAAAGCCATTTATCTGCATGAGCTGCCTTTTTCGTGAAGGTTGCATTTCGACCGAGGCTGCATCCGTTCTGATACTCGCCACCGCTAGTGAACACGAACGAGACACGCTGAAGTTTAAGTGCAAGTCGTCCAAAGACGTCAGTGCAATGCACTTGGCCACGGTTGAAAAACTCTGGTTGAAACACAGACGGCTTTATCTGACATGAAGTCAGAACTGAACTGACTGAAAGAGTATGTTGCGGTCGCCCTTCCAGGTATGACGAATGGCTGTAAAGCAGTGGCTTTGTCCACAGTACAAATCAAGGAAACCACGACAACTTCGAAGGACAAGGCACTCCGAGGGAGGAGGCTAATTTTGTGGGGATGACCTCTGACCAAACCCTCCCGAGCAAGAGCGGTGCTAAACACCGCATGCCATCCAGAATTAACAAGCTAAGTTTCTACCGGCAAAAATCGACCCAAGACTGCTAAGAGGTCACTTGGATTTCTCGTGGCGTTATTTGCGAAGTTTGGCACAGGGGAAGTACTTGACAAGACAGTTTAGTTAGAGAGAGGTTACGGCAACTTAGAAAAGAGTCTCACTGGATCACTCATTGCAGGAGCGGCAGAAGCGCTCCCAGCTTGATAGAACAATGTCACGCATTAAGGATGCTCCCAAACCTTAAGCGAACATGGAGGTCATTATCCTCACTCTTGGGAGAGGACCAGCGCCTCCAAATGGATCAATCCATGCGCCGACAGCTACACCGAAGACGGCTGTCTTCATCCCCTTGGATGGCCAATCATCATTGGGGTTGCATGGGTCCGAACCAGTATCTCCCAGAAAGGCCAGCAGTCTTGCTCTAAGCCCCCAACCATCAGACTTCAAAAAGTTCTGCCCAAACTTACTTTGTTCCTAGGCTTTTCAACTCAATGGATCACCTCTAGCTTATAGAAAGTCTCATACTTGGCTCATTCCAGCCGCATTTCCTTCCGTTGACCCACGACCACTTCTTCCTAGGTTCTCTTCTAACTAAAAACCAAACCCGAATTTTCGAGGGTGCAAAATTGCAAACCACCCTTCAGTACTTCAAAAAGTGAAGGCGGTCCACAAGCCATCAAACCTGAGCGACCAGAAACGGAAGAAGCGAACCACAGAAACGCCCACGTATGCTTAGGCGGTGTAGAGACGGCCGCAACCCTCCAAGAGGGCTCAGGAAACTCTGATGCCGACTACACATACCTCCTCACTACTAGGACTGCTTTCTCAAGCTTTTCCTGGCGCTTTCCGGTCTCTTTTTGCACCCAGTCAAATAAGGAAATAGCGCTGAAGTACGTGTACACCAACTGTCTGAGTCTTTCAAACGAACTACCTGAACTTAGACAGTTGGTGCACAACACTTTCATCATATTCTTGTTTTAACACAAACCTGACTTTCCGCAGATGTCAGTGATAACGAACTGCATGTTTCCGGATACTCACCATACCAAACAGACTCCTCTCGTGGACTCACGAGAGGCTGTGCTGTTTTCCTAAGCCGGAAGCTGCCAGTACTAAATGGCACAGGCAAATTTACTTCCCCAGAGAAGTGCAACGGATTGTGGTTTAAACTCCAACTTCGTAAACCTGACACGCTTCTTGTCGGTGATATTTACCGATCGCCGTCGTGCAGCGTACAGAACGACGAAGCCATTCTTGCCGCCCCATACTATCTTCCATCTTTACAGCGTTTGTCCTATCTTCTCACTTTGGGTGACTTCAACGCACCCAAACTCAACTTTATAGCTACCTGTCTGAGGATTCTGACTTCGGATTTTTGAAATCCCTAACAACGTCGGTCCATGAAAAAGCCCGGACAAAACATGTCGGGCTGCCTACGCGGTGCCCTCCAAGACAGACACTTTCATTGCTTGACCTGGTTTTTGCAAACGAGGCTTCTTTGGTACATTGAGTGATCGTCAACAAACTTCCGGGACATAGTGACCACATGTTACTTGCTTTCACTTTTATCTGTTGCTGGTTCCAAAATGCCGTATCAAGTATTTCGTTCAGAAATTTCCAGGAAGCTGACGTTGATGTACTGAAGACATTCTTAAGTAGATTCAAACTTGTGACCAATTCAGTGAACACAAAGTATCTTTCTTATAAACTTGATATTCTAGAAGCTGATGAGGCATTTGTTCCTCGCGAACTGTGGAAGTCCTCATCTCGCTGGCCGTTTCCACGGAACATACGTCGTCTACCTCATTTACGTTGTCGTCTATTCTCTGAGCAGGAACTAACGGGCAAGCTGTAGGATCTGAAAGCCTTTCGCCTTGCACGAAACAGATGCGAACGGGAAATCCGCCAACACACCAAACAGGCACAGCCAAAGATCCCACCGGTAGCTCGGGAGAATAAAAATTCTCTCTTCAAGTACATGCGTCACCTGAAAAAAACTAAGCACTCGGGGCTTTCTCTGCAGCTTCACAACGAGGAAACCTCCTCCAACTCCGAGGTGGTTGCTGAGATTTTTAGAGAATGCCAGTCAGCAGTTTACAATGTAGTTCCGGCAAGCTGGCGTCCGATTTTCTCGGGAGAAATTTCCAATGCCCATTCTTAACAGCGGAATTCTCTGTGCTCGATGTTCTGAATCTCTTGCTTTAGATCAGCCCTTATAATACAGCGGGACCAGACGGGATCCATCCTCGGATCTTGTAAGAAGCGGCCCTTGGTTTGATGGTGACCCTCCATAGTCTGTTTAAACAGATACTTGAGACCGGTTCTCTTCCGGAAGCATGAAAATAGGCCATTGTCATACCTACATTTAAGGCGAGTGATCGTAACTCACCTACATGTTATCTGCCGGTCAGCCTCACCAGCATCCCATGTAAAGTAATGGAGTACCTGTTTAAACGCGTTATCCTTAAGCATTTCTTCTCAAGTAATCTTTTCTCTCTACTCGGCATGGCTTTATTCCCGACCGGTCATGCATAACCAATAGGCTGGTCCTCATGGATAGCCTGACAGACGCCAAAGACAATAGCCATATCTCGAATGCTATCTTTTTGACTTTACCAAAGCCATTGACCATGTCCCACACGACCCTCTTTTACGTAAACTGGAAGCTTACGGCATCCAACGGGAGGTTCCCCACTGGATTGCATCCTTTCTTGTTGGCAAGGCTTTCAGAATGAAAATCGGATCGAGCATATCTTCTCCTCCTCCGATCTCCGCGGGAGTTCCTCGAGAAGCCGTACTCGGTCCGTTGTTATTTCTACTATACATTAATGACCTTCCCGACCTTACTTCCAGGAGCGTCCTCCTTTAAACTGAAAACTTAAAAATCTGGAATGCTTGTGATCCTAGGGCTTTGCAGGTTGACCTTGATCGTATCAGGTGCTGGTCGGATACCTGAAGTCCACCTCTAAACGACAGGAAGTGTGTATATATGCCTCTCAGGGGAGACTCGTGAAACCTATTTGTGATATATGGTGCAAAAATTGTAATAGATATAGTAAAAGTTGGCCTTAAAAAGGATCTGGAAATATGACTGTTGACTAGTTTATCCTTTTCTTATTACCACCAGATGGCCTTTAAAAAGGGATTTGGGACTCTTGGGATGATAATAACAGCCTTTCCCTGAATAGACAGGCATGCTTCCGGGTCACTCTATGGGGTCCATATAAGACCATTACTTCAGTATGCAAATCAAGTCGTATACACTGGCCTGAAGAACGTCATATTCGCCATCGAACCTGTTCAGCGAATAGCCACGAAATGCGGCACTTCTACGAGTCTCGTCTTAAAATTCTTGATCTTTATCCACCCGAATTTCAAGGACCCGCGGCAACTTAATCCTTACGCACTTGTTCTTTGGCACAAGACTCGTGCACTAGTTCTTTACTACAGCGGTTGATAACAGTCGAAGGGGTCACGACTAGAAGTTCTACATGCTTCGACCCCCGGTCTTTCTTAGGCAACAGTTCTTTTCTTACACGGTTATCAGCCACTGGAAGGATCCTCCATTGAAGTTTGCTGGCTGTTTTTCTGGGAACCGCTTCAGAGTGTCATTACATTCTTACTTACTTAAGAAGTTGCCAGATTAGTATATCAGTCTGCTTTGCTAGATTAGCAATTTACCATTTTCTCGATATTCTCTGTAATCCCCAGGAGCGGTGTTACACCCTGTTTTCAATGACTACCCTTTAGGTCAACAGAAAACTGTTAACATGGAAGCGGACGAACCGACTGTGTCTGGGTGACTCGGCTCTACAACCTGGAATCCGTGAACAAGCCACTGAAATCACTTGAAGACGGATTCACAGAATTTTAGGATCCGTTTTCCGATTTCGGAGCCCGCTCTGATTATCGAGTAACCCATGTGGGTAAGAGGAATGACGGGAGGGACAAGGAAAGAAATGGATCGCAAAGCCTGATAACCGTTTAAGTACATGATATTTGGTGTAAGTTTTCTTAATACCACGATGTACCTCAACAACGATATACAAGACCGACAGGTAGTGATACTGTAGCAACCTGGAGATTTCACTGGCCTGCCTGCGGTATAAAGTAGTTTCAAAGCTTATAGTTGCATATTGTACCTAGGTTATTAGAAAAGTTCGCATAATGCGTGTTGTCCTATTTTTCTGTCTACATGCCATGTGAATGCGTCACGAATCCGAATGCACACGTGTATCACACATTTCGAGTTTAATGGCTCGTCGACGGCCGGTCTCTAGCACCTCCAGCCAATTTACGTGTCGGCGCCGTTTCTAGCGCCATAAGAGACCCCCGGTATACTTCGTGTAATATATTTCCGGTCTCTTCTCTCAACGGTCTTTTTATGTTTTTGCCTCTGGTAAACTCGTACCTGTGGGAAACTACTTAGTGCGCCGTACACTAAAATACGCTCACTGAAGGAGGCATCAGCGAACCCTCCAGTAAGAACTGCAGCTCCCTTCCCTCTCAACTAGGATCACCAGAATAGCACATTTCCGTAGGTATGAGGCCACAGACGTATTTGACACATCTTCCCTAACAGTGCAAGCATTCCACCAACTGGGGAGGCCTTCCTAAACAACGAGTAGCTCTATCAACCCGTTATCCCATAACAACAACGTGTAAAAAAAGAGAAACCAACCTGCATCCCACATTGTTATAAACAGACCCCCAAAGGCCTGATTCCTTCTCCAGCACAAACAAAAATCCACTAATCATAACCAGTTTTACTCTGCACTCCTATTTTGTTTTCACGACGGCACCTAGTCGGCGTTTTATCTTTTGATGCCTTACGTAGCGTTCTGGTGATTGAATGAATTTTCGGGGGGTCACGCTTGTTCAACCTCTCTGTCACACCGGTAGACCACCCGGAATTCTGACGTGAGGTGGAGTGTAACTAATGAGAACAGAACTGCTTCAAACTCACAACACCTGGATGGGCAGCGGTGTGGAAGTGAATGCATGTTGACCAAGTTGCCACTAGTGGCATCGCCGCCGCTGGTCTGCAGGCGACGGTGTTTAAACGCTTTAGCAGTTTGGTCTCTTATCGGGGATTCCCAATATGTGCCGAGCAGGAATTCCAACCATAAGAAACCGCCGCGATAAGTGTGACCGTGAAGGGGGAGAGTGTGCATGGACCTAAAATGTTCACAGGTTGATAGATTACCATTTTGAGAAATGTACCAATAACACCGCCTAGAAAACACCGAGGTGATGCCCTCCGACCAGCCACCACTCTCAACCGGAAAACCTATGCTTTCAACCCATTACATTACAATGAAAGGCTTGATGATACACGCCGGTGCTACATTACCTACAGCATGTCAGTGTGGTTACAGGGTCACTCTGTCACAGATATACCCCGAAACACTGTCTGCAAGACAAAAACGAGCTCACGCTGACACATTGCTGTGTGCTACTATTACCTGCCTAGTCTTGTCCGCTATGCTAGAGGAGAGCTGGATATATCTGCCGCAGTTCATCCAGCCGTATTTTGAAGAAGATCACTGGTTCGTTATGAACTACTTCATCTGGAAGCTTGTTACACGCACTCACTATCCGGTTGCTGAAGAAGTTTGCTTGTACGTCAAAATGGGCTCTGCATTTCCTCAGTCGGAGACTGCGAACTCTGGAGATGGCTCCTTGTCCCACTTATGCGAACAAGTTTGTGGACCCTACGACTCTCATGTCTTTAAGTATTCTGAAGGTCTTTATAGGATCACTTCTCACTCTTCTACTTTACAAGGAGTAAAATCCGAGCTTTTTCAATCAGTCATAATAAGGTTTACCCTTAACTCTTATTGTCATTCGGGTTGTGAGTTTTTGTACTCTCTCAGTGTGTTGGATGTCTACGTAGATGGAGAGGCCACGCCTGCTCACAGTACTCCAGGTGAGGCCGAACAATAGCTTTTTATGGCAGCAAGAATACATCTGGTTGCCAGTTAGACAAAATTCGCTGAAGTCTAAACAGCTCACTGCGGGCTCAGTGTGCAGCCGCTAGAAATTGGGCTGAGAATTTGAAGTCATTTTAATCAATACTCCCAGGTCTCGAGCCTATTCTACACATCCAATGATGAATGGACTCCAGGGATCGAGTACTTCAAGGGGTTCTTTCTAGTAATAATGATAATAATAATAATAATAATAATAATAATAATAATAATAATAATAATAAATTTCTCAACGCATCTGTGAGAAACACGCTCACATAAGCGTGATCAGTATACACACTGCAACGTGAATCGCATATCGTACACACCAATTATGAAAACAAAATAACAAAACCGACATAATAATAAAGGGAAATCTCGATTTGGAAAAAGCATTTGCTAGAAAAATAGTTACCAAAATTTTCAATGTTCGATTGAAAAAAAACACTGATTAGTTACATCAATTCTCGCTTCACAATGTTAACATTAGCCTTATGGTCAAGGACATGCCAGAAAAAAAATTTAAGGATGAAAAAAAACAGTCGAAGAATTTCGCCATTATTTGATGTAGACGGTCCCGGAAATGTACGTAGAAAGTTTTCGAGATGAAGAAAGATAGGAGGGCCTCAATTTTGTGATGAAACGGATGATCTTTTGAACTGGACTTCGTTATTTCCTATAAATCAACAGAATTTTACAGGCTTCGCGAATTGTCTAACCATTTGGGGATTTTGATTGTCCGGACGTTTTCGGATGTTGTCTAGCGTTAGAATTAATCGTGGGATCAACGATGAAAAGCAAAATTACGTGATGAGGAGGAGGACGTAAAATAATTGTGTGAAGTATGACGGATAGTGGAATCTGATGTTTTCTAACTGAGCCTTCTATATAAAATTTATAACTTTGTGTTAGTTGATAAAATATATACCTCTGGCAAACAATTGTTATGGTACAGCGCGTAAAGAGATCGATTCACCTGTTTCCATAGCATATGACTACAGCCGATTTTCGATGTCGATTTAGTGTACACAGCAGATATATAGAATAGAAATGATGTTTAACAACACGGGACGATGACCAGGTAGTCCACTGTTACAGGAAGAGGCGAACAAGTTATAATATATATATTTTCCAAGCAGCTTCAACGTGCACAGTTATTGTACAGTGGTTGATAATTATACGCAAATGGTAACCACTAATTATGGAATCAGAGTGTACCGAGATGGTTTGGTTACTACTAACAGGGGTGTGTATAATGTTACTATGTGTTGACTATAGTTTCGTTGTTGAGCTGCAAGTGTTGGACACAACTATGTACAAGATCTATCTTGCTGGAGTAATAATAAGCTTCCAAACTGAGAAATTTCTCTAACGGTGAAGTTGATAGCTTTGGTCAGTTCGAAGTGTATGCGGTGTTGTATCATGTTATATAAGTTTCCCCTCGGATGTTATTAGAGTAGATCAGATAGTCGGATGTTGTTAGGCCTGTTTTCAAAAATATCGTCTTCAGGCGGGCAGAGTTTGAGAACAGACATGAGGTTCCTTAATGTCTGGAAATTCCTAAGCATCGTTTGAATTTACGTATATTCTTATTGGATGTAGTTTCATGTATAAGCTTGTTCCAAATGTGGGAATAATCCACTAAGAAAAAAATTGTATGTGGTATTGCACAGGATTTGAGGGCTGTCATAGTGAGCTCTCTGGTCCTGATGTTGTATTTTGAACTTTGCTAAAAGCAAGCCGCCAAGTTGACAGTGAATTTCGCCTCATTAACTGGATTATATATGAGTGCAAGTTTTAGCTTGAGACGCCTTAACCAAAGAGTATACACTGAACGCGTCTGGCAGCGTTCTCTTTGGTTTAGAGTAGACGAATAACCGACTAAACCCTTCGTGAGTGCACGCTGGAGACTTTCCAGAGCTAGCCTATCAGACCTTCGCAAGTCAGTACAAGTAAACGTGCGGTACTCAAGTCGAGGTCGTACACACAGCTAATAAATGTGTAGTCAAGCTGCAGAAAGGAAGAATGAGTGCTTAATATATCCAATCGTTCGTCTAGTTGTGGCTACTAGTAAAGATATCTGTTCTGCGAAATTGAACGAGTTTGGGTAACGTATACTCAAATCGCGGACTGAGTTGGCAGTTGAAATATGTTAGGACGTTCATTATCGCAGAATACCATAACAATTATTTGCCAGTGTTATATACTTTATTGGAAAAACACAAAAATATTAACAGCGTGTGAACTTTTTGTCAAAAAATATAACGTTTACATTAATCATCATATTACATGTGATTACTTCACATTTTTCCATTTAACTCATGAAATCGCGCTCTTTTTTTCATTCCCACGGGCACCCATAATGCAAAGAAAATTTTCGCGATGAATGGGAACCCCAAACTTCATATTGGCCGAGCGATTAGTGAGACTTTCAATTTTTCAACGCTTTCTAGCGGTCACCGCGGACCCGCGCTGAAGTCTGCTCAATTCTTTGCTGGATTTTGGAATTTCACGTCCTCCATCGTCCAAACTGAATTATTTCAACATTTTCCCGATCGAAGTTTCGTCAAATAACGGCGAAATCCTTCGAAGATACATTTGCACGTTTTCTCAAAGGTGACCTTGAAATATTTGAAACGTCGTCTTTACTTAACCTTGTAAAAGATAAATTAGCTCAACATCTCATTTTTTGGACTAAAACTGTGGAACAGATGAACTATCTTTTTTCTTATGTGTAAATCGAACATTGTAAACTGTGACCATTTTCCCTCTAATTACGTTTCCAGTTGTCACCAGGTTTCATGTTTGTATTGTTATATATCCATGTGTTGCTTTGTACCGCATGTAAATATCTGTCATGATCGCGCACACCCCGAGCGTGCTTCTCACAAATGCGTTGAGAAATATATTATTATCATATTATCATATTATCATATTATCATTTCCTAACGACCAAAAATCGCCTACGTCCTTGAGAAAAAAGACGATTGACTTTGTTCTAGTTAGCGGACTCGCTCAGAGCGGCCAGTTTTTACCCGTCTGACTTTTTTATTTCACTATGCCCATCAGCGACCTTAACTGGTTTTTCTGGTAACTATCTTTCTTTTTGGCCACTGGGCATCATTTAATTACCTTATATTTGTCGTCTTCGTCGCACACTTTTTGGGACGGAAAATAGCCTGATTTCTGCATGCATCTTTTGCCTTTTCTTCGTTTGCATAATGCAGTTGCGTTCTGTATTCTGTGTTCAAACATACCGCTGATCTTCTTTACTAGGGAGGAATCCAGAGTCCTCCCACGCATCGACTTAAGTGACTTGAGTATGCTCGTCCCTTTCGCAGTCAGGATTTCACCTTGTGCATGAGAGTCAACGAGTTTTGACTTTATGGGGCCAGAATATCGATACAAATAGTGAAGTGTTTAATAAATTCTTTGGTTGCTACGTTTGGGTCTGATGTTAGAGGGAACTTATTCTAATTTGAGGATTTTAGTAAGGAGAAGAAGGTACTTCAATCGATGTATTTGATTGGACGGTAGAATAAAACTGTGGGTTTCATAGCTGTATTGAAGTCAAACTGACACTTGACGGTATTATGGCCACTTCTTGGAATTTGTTTCAGAACAGGTATCTCTACCGCCGAGATACCCGTGGTGAATATGAGATCCAAAATATGTCTCTGTCTGATGAACGCCAAGACATATTGGTTCCATCCATTCAGTTGAATGTGTGAAGAAGATCAGGTCGTTTTGCAGGAGCTGTGAATGAGGTCCAGGAGATATTAGGCATGTTAAAGTCACCACCTGTTAGTTTTTGTTCGCAGGGTATGTTTGATACATTACTTATCACCTCCACAAGGTCAGTCAAGTCATCATTAGTAGCATCAGGCGGTCGGTGAATATATCCAATAGGTAGGTCGCGAGAACAAATAGTGACCATTAACCAAAACGAGTCCTCAATGTTATGAAGGCTAGGCTCATCAAGTGTAAATGCGGAACATTGCTCTCTTAGGTCAATGGTGCATCCACCACCTCGTCTTTTGAGACAATCCCTTCGAACTATATTATATCCTGTGAGGCCTATTTGCGTGTCTGAATTATCAGGAAAGAACCACGTCCCAGTTACAAGAATGATACGGGGATTAGACAGAAAGACAAAAGATCTAAAACTGCGCAACTTATTTATCAATGATCTCATTTTTATCGGTAATAAATTAGTGGAATTATTACTGTCAGGCACAACATTTAGGCTGCTAAAGGACTGCATGACAGATGTGGCGGTGGGTTACGAACTATCATACGGGGAGTTCCAGCCTAGGGGATGTAACAATTTTCCGCTTATGTTTGAGTAGATGTCGCGGAGATTTGACTCCTGGACAGAAAGTGCTGGAACAGCGTTATTATGGAAGGGTGACTGAGAGGGACATGGGAAGGAGGTATAGATCGCGGTGGATGAAATGCCAGAGGGTGAACGGAAGAAGGACTTAGCCGGCGGATATATGTGTAAGGTATATAATAGGGTGGAGATGTTCCTGATGGGGTAGTAAATTAGAAATTCGGTTACTAGCAGCATTCATTCTTTGGATAGAAGGATAGAGCATTGTGAAGCTACTGGCTAATGCATGGCGAGTGTAAAACCTGCTATAATTGTAGACTTGATTAAAAGCCTCTGCGAAACATTGTTCCTTAAAATTTGACTCTTAGAACCAGATATATAGCTTTTATGAAATGCCGCCGATTGACCCATATATTGCAGGTCTGGAACACTATTTTCTAGCAACCACCGTACAGGTTTTATTGCTGGGTCCGAGATCTCTTCAGGCATTTTGGATCCTCGGCTGATATATAAAAGCACTCCAGGTAATGAAGGGAAATGCCTATAGTGAGAAGGACCTGGATTTGCTTTTCCATCCTCGTCTTTGTTCCTGAAATTTAGGATACTTCCCCCAAAACTCTGGAGAACTTTGGGAACCTTAGGTTCTCGACTCATTCCAGTCAGCTCCTCGGGTGACGGAGAGAACCATGGATAATCAGAGAGGTATTTCTATCAATAACCTTGTGTTTTACTGGAGAGGCATGACCGCGTCTAGCGTCAACAAAGCTAGATTTGGTTTATATTGTAGTATGCTTCTGGATGGACATTGCAACGGTGTTGCCGGTTACAACTTGCTGATTTAAGGAAGTCGTGGAACAGTCGAGATCAACAGCCAAGTCAGTGAGGTTGTTGATTTTGTTACTGGAGAAGAGCCACTTGAGAATTTTCAGAAGTAAGTTCGATTAAATCTACTACATCTTTCCCAACCCGATTAAGTCCACGTGGCGCTCATATAAAACAATATACGGAAACA
>LUCH01003261.1:39739-70960 GCA_013368495.1 Paragonimus heterotremus | reverse complement strand
CTGATAGAAGTGGTTTGTGGGGTGTGCCAGTGAAATGCTTTCTGATTCACAGGCGGCGTCCCCAACAGGCCCCTATCGTTCCGAATTCTTGGAAGAGGGAATTTTCTGTGGTGCCTCTTGATGGCTTTTGACGTGGGTAACTCGAAGAAAGGCATTTGTGCAGTATCTTGAGCAACTTTGTCCTTGTGCGTTTTTGGGTGTAATAACTTGATTGAACTTCAGAGAACCTAATGGAAGTGCTTGGTGATATGGCGGAGAAGGGTCTCCTGCGTACCGTGCAGGATGAAAGCAGTGGATATACACACATTTGCTTCGCTCAGCGTAGGCTTTCCATATGTGGTGAACGTGGACGTCAAACACGGGACCAACGGATACAAGTATGTCGCCGAACCTTCTGATACTCTTGGAGTTTTAGGTTATATCAGTTCCTGGTTACCGATGGCATGGGACATGACTGATCGGTGATGTACAAGTACTTGCGTAGTAAGAAGTATGCCTCACTACGTACGCCGTTCGAAATTTTTCGGAGTATGATGGGTGGGCACATACCTGTGAAGACGTTCTTGATGGACAAGATGGCAGCGCAGATGAGGGCAGCTTGTGTGGTGTTCGGCTGTGACGTACTGTTGTGTTACTATCATGTACGTGACGCCGTCCGAAAGCATGTAAGTGACTAAAATTTATTTGTCATGATCACCAATAGACAAATTGCTTTCGCAGCAAGCACCTGTTTCACCAAATGACAACAGTCTACAACGAAAAAGGGTAAGTTGCATGGTTATACAATCTACGTCAGTGGTTAAACAGTAGCTTACGTATAATCGGTCAAACAGATAAAAAGTTCATGAATTATTTGTTGTGCACTTGGCTTTACATCAAACGAAAGTGGGCTATTCATACACAAAGTAATGTTGTCCACTTTGGAAACCGCACCAGTAATCGCCTTGTGGATGCTAACGGACTACTGGAGTGAAGAACGAACCCAAGGGACTGTCTTGTTGCTGATTTTCAAAAAATATGGATCCGCAGCTGGCGCTTTAGGCGGGAATTCGAACTGCAGACGGCTTAAGGATGGGATGGTCGTGAAGTTGTGGATGTTGACTTGTATGTGATGAACATTCTTCACAGAATGACCACATCCGCCAGTCGTCAAGACCAAAAACATCTGAAAGCAAGAATCCCACGTATACATCACGTTACAACCGCTGAATCCAAGGTAAGCCTTTGTACACTGACCAACTTGGTCACTGCAGTTGCGAGTACAACATGATAGCAAATGTTTCGTTGTGGATAGCTAGCAGGTGACATGCGAGTGTATTTTTCATCGCTGAGCGTGTCTCCCTCGCATCCACATTCTGTCAGTATCTCGAAAACATTCTTCCCCATACGGAGAACACTTAAGTACTGTCAATTTTCGTCCGAAAAGCCTTATCCCCATCCACGATTGATGGTTGGCGGAATATAACCTGCCAGTTCACCGGTTAGTTGGCCCGAAGCTGCAGCCGCTCGCTGCAGATAGCTTCAACCGACAGCACTGCTTGCAAAATTACACCAATGCAGCAGTCGCACCGTTGTGACATCTTTCAATACTGTCACTGCTTCCATCAGCAAAACAGTTGCACGTGCACAGGCTGGCTTACCTTTGTCAGACTTCCCGATCAACAGATCTTCGGGCAAAAAGCAACCAAGCTGGTTGAAGAAAATTCAAACGGGATTGCCATGGGGATGTTGCGGTGAACCGGTGGAGGCGGACACCAATCGTTGCGACATCGATGGGCTGATCCTCCATTCCGACTGCATCCGAACTGCCGACATATGTGAATGTCCATTCTGTTGCAAACAACTTCAACCGCCGTCAAATGGTAGGCACATGTTTTCAATTTAAATTTGTCAGTTCCGTTGTTTCCAGCTAACGTTCTGGCACGTCCAATGAACAGATCTTGCACCCGGCCCATCATAGATGTTGACTTGGACATATCCGTGGCCTTGTGCACAGAAGTCCAAAATACCGCGGATGGACATAAACTGGAGTGACTCATCTGCTGATATTGTTCAGCAAAGTGAGTTCACTTACATAAGTACACAATTATCTTGCAGATATAATAATAATAATAATAATAATAATAATAATAATAATAATAATAATAATGGTATATTTCTCAACGCATCTGTGAGAAACACTCTCAGATGAGCGTGATCAGACTTGACGAACGCAATGATGAAGAGTTCCTGTGACAAACCTTCTCCACCTCCGGGGGAATTATGTACCAATTGTAACCCTTGCTGCAGATAGACCATTGGTTACAAAATTCGCTAGTTCTCACAGATGAAGCATGGAATACGGTTTGGCATAACTCTTGAGGTAAGACAAGTGGGCGAAGCAGTCACAGGTATATTTGTATATCATTGAACTTAAGCTCACGGCGACTTGAAGATTAACTGTGCTGCAAATATTTTATGCTATCGGTAGCAATGAACGGCAACTGATGTCAAATACACCTGGGAAAACACCACTGACGTACTTCGTTTCTACATATAAAACCAAATGTAACAATAGTTTCCACATTATATTACGTTTGCAGCTTTATAGAAAGCTTAGTTTACATGACCGAATAGTGATTTAATCCTCTGAAGAAAAATCAAGTTTTGTTGCAAAATTAGACCAGCATTTTAAGAAAAGGGTATTTTTCTGCTTTTAAGAAACCGAAGTAAATTGAACTGGGACATTCAGTTATTTGTTTAATTCAGTTTCTAAATTTTGTTAAATTTCTGATTAATTGTTACTTTATTGAACATGTGCGCGTTGTTTACTTACGCAATTGGAATGTTAAAACAAATCATTGACCACAACCAGTTTGCGCTATTTTCAGAATTGCAACAGGCCTAAATATTATATTAACCCTGATAAATGAAAACCACCACTATCTCAGGAAATTCACCGGTACTTTCTGTCTACGGATTAGGTGCAACGCATGCTGCTGTGCCGTTGGTGCCATTTTGGTTTTTGATTGTGTAGGTCGAGCGCATGTCCTACTGGATCTTTGGCTCACGCTTGTTCCCACGATCTCATCTTACAGGCTTATCATTGGAAACCCCAGCGTCTCCACGTTGCACAATATTGAGTACCGCGTGTAACGAGTACACGAAGCCTAAACTTCTGGCTTGCATGTTACACCTGCGAGATGTCGTTTCTTCCCAATTTCGGAAGTATAACACATTTGGGTGGCTAAATCCATATTTAATGCCATACAAATTCGATAATCAACGTGATCAATCAACCGGTGGTACATTTTTCTTCAGGTTGTCAGAAGATAACTCCCGGCTGCATGATGAAACCCTCGTCGTGCTTAAAATGCAAGAGAAACGGGCTGACGCCTCACAATGCGACATCTGTGACGGATGGTCACCTCGTAACTGCCTAAAGAGAAGTCGTTCGGACCGACTGAAATGTTCTTGTCTCAAGTGTTTTTTGGTAGGTGTCAGATTGGACCTTCCCCAGCGGTCACTATCTAAAATTGAGACGAATGTTACATGCAGTTCGTCTCACCAACGTCTACGCGGCACATCTACGGAGGTGATTACGAAACCGGCGCAGTATGCGGGTGCCTCAATTCTTCTTAGACCCACAATCACTGATTTGATTGCGATAGCTCCGCAGAAAGTGGCCCGACAGTCCCGGAGAATGTAATTGCGAGGGTAGTGAATCATGCGCCCCTGAGGGTCTTGGGGACCAAGCTGCACCGAGTGAGAAGAAAATTGGAAGTAGACACCGACGGAAGGTTGAACCAAATATTGTCCTTCCACCATAAGACCCAAAACCGCACATGCTAGCTATGCCCCAAGTGACCAGACAGACCTGCATCTGCAAATGCTAGCGGACATGAAGTCCGGTCAAGATCTAGGAAGGTACAACCAACACGCGAGCAGTGTGCGATGATATTCAACCTTCCTTAAACTACCAACCAAACTTCTCAGTCAAGGCTGGATTACGACGTTGTTGCTTTTCGTGATTAGCTAATTAAGATGCACACAACTGAAGAAAAGGATCTAGCTGCGAAAATTTCAGTACATGCAGCGTTCTGCCTTGGCCGGAAGGCAAGTGGTATTAGTGCGTTACGGATGCCATTCATAGTTGTTCTGGCAGCTAAACCAGAATCTAGTCTGCTCCTACAAAAGCGCTCCGCGCAAAGGTGCGCACAGTGCGAGACCTGGCCTCATAGGATCATGAACGTCTGAATTCGGCCCTAAAGAACCTGCATTATAGAAGAGACGAACGGGAGCCCCATCTGTCCATCCCGGATTTTCAGGTCAACCGGAGGATGCTCCTGGTCCAATGGAAATCTCTTATATTCTCCATGTTCCCCACAGACCAGAAGGAGCGGCAGAGTTTCCGGCAATACATTCCGCCACTCTCCCTTCCAGAGACACAGAAGCAAGCTTAGACCGGATGACAGTGGAGTACTCTAACGCCCAGAGCCTCCTGAACAAGATAGACACAGTAGAAGAATGGGTTAGAAGGAATGACCCCGCAGTCTTGGCCCTTGTTGAGACATGGTTATCAGATGAGATGATGGACTCTAAAGTCTCTCTGCCAGGATATACTCTCTTCCG
This sequence comes from Paragonimus heterotremus, assembly GCA_013368495.1. NCBI lineage: Eukaryota > Metazoa > Platyhelminthes > Trematoda > Plagiorchiida > Troglotrematidae > Paragonimus > Paragonimus heterotremus. The sequence goes on along the minus strand of LUCH01003261.1, from coordinate 66,349 downwards.
CATGGGCTACTTCAGCGTTAGTGGTCAGCAAGCAGGAGGAGTAATGCTTCTTACCTGTGGTGACATTATCGCTACTCTCCTCTTAGCCAAAGCCAAAGCTGACGGTATTTATAAAAGACTTTGGTGCAATGTAAATTTGACACTTAACAGCTCCATTATGCTCGGTGTTATATATCGCCCTCCTAGATCGTTTCCAGCTCAATTGTTAGACAATCTAAGGATTTTCGGAGCAAATAACCACTGCTCAATATTGGAACACTTCAACGCACCAAACATCAGCTGGAGAACACAAACATGCACTACTGGTTCAGATCGTTCCTCAGAAACACTACTTCGACTGATCGTTGAAGAGCTGTGCTTGAACCAGCGCGGGGGGCTCTCACGCGGCTACAGCCAAGATGCCGCTCCAAACTGGTTTTAGTTTTCTCCGCACTAGAGTCGGCGACAATCGCGTAGGTATTTTGCATCCAGTAGGGTGGGGTGCCCAAGCGCCATTGGACATATTTTGGGCGAGAGGTGAACTGCAAAAACCCGGGTTAGAAGGAATATCTCGAGGACTCCATTCGGAGAAATGAGGGAAGTTGCGCGCAACTGCGACTGGAGCGGTAGCATGATCACGGTTGATGCGCACTGGTGAAAGACTTGAGACATCCTGTTGGCTGTCGTGAAGCGGTTAGCACGAATGTCTCGCAGTCGCTCCCATACTGGGGGACGGACGTAGTTAGATGTTGATGTGCGTGCTATCTTCAAACACAGACACTAGCAGTAACTGAGCTACCGTGATTGCCATGGTTCCTGCGATGCGTACCGGAAAACACAGAGTGAATATAGAACCTTGAAGCCAAGAAAGCGCCACCAGTACAAGGAAAGGCTGGCCGCGGAATTGGTAGCAGCACTCGAGAGGACGTGGGCCCACATCGGTCAGCGAATCAGAATTAGGGCGGAAATCTCGGCGCTGATGGAGCAACATGAAGATGAGGTGATTGGGGACTTTGGGAAGTCTGTGCTAATGACTCCGGCCTATCCCAGGATGAAGGGCAGTCTGCCTTGCTCAACTTTACTGGAACATATCTTGTCGGAATGCTACTTAACGTTGATGGAATGGAACGCGAACTGAAGCCGACTGGTGTCAACAAACCTTCCGGCGCGGACATTATCCACCCTTTGTTGCACGTGAACCGGCAGTAAAATTATCTATTCCCCTGACAAACCCGCACCAGCGGTCTCTGAGCGAAGACAAACTACCGACGAAGGGGGACCATGTAGCGGTTATACCCATGTGTACGGGAGGATGCTGGTCGGAAGCTGTCAAATACCGACCAGTTCGTCCAACTTGCATTCTTGATAAAGGGGTGAAGTGGTGGATAGCCCGTTGTCTACGGGAGCATTTGGATCAACTCTGGATCCCCAATGGGAGACAGCACGGATTTCGGAGATGGCGATCTTGCTTGACAAACCTCCTGCTTGTCATAGAGCGGTGGTTGGAAATACGAGCTAACGGCGAAACCCGGGATTTGGTGTTTCTCGCTTTCGGCAAGGACTTTGACAGAGGGTCACGTAACTATTTGCTTATCGAGCTGCTACCGCAAGCTGTCAGTTCGCCTATAACAATCTGGTAAGCAGCTTTCCCCCACGGTAAGTCAGCTGCTTTCAGGGTCGATCAGAACTTGACCGAATGGCTGCTTGCCCCAAACGGCGTGCCGCCAGGGTTAGTTCTTGGGTCCTCGCTGTATTTGGTTCACACCAACGATTCATTTGACCAGTTGTGGTCGCCTGCCCCCGTCTTCGTTGACGACAAGAAAGCATGGGGGACAATGTTTTTAGATCAGGGTAGCAGAATGTTGTAACAGTACATGGATACGATTTTGAGATGTACATTTCAATGGAGCTTGCTTCGAATCTCACAACAATCCTGCTTTATGCACCCGGGGGATATCAGGGGCGTCAACGCATATCCTGATGGAGTTTACGTTTTGCCACAGCGCAACACCGAACGTGACCTCGGGGTGCTGGTGTCAGACACCCTTGAAACACAGACTCACACAACGCAGGCCTGTGTTAAAGTCAGGGAATTGCTTGAGCCCATCCGTCGGTCCTTGGCTGAGATATCCAAGGAGGCCTCCTGCTTACTCTCCCTATCACATATTCGTTACAGCTTGGAGTGTGGTCACACTGATGCGTACTTCTGTACACAAAGCAAAATATTCCAACTTGGGAGGGTACAGAAAACAGCCACGTGTATGTTTTTTCGTATGAAATGTCTCTCCTATAATCCGCGGCTAGAGCATTCAAATATGTACCCTTAGAGTGACGGGCGACTCCCCGATGACCTTATTGTGATACGTCGCATTTACGAGGTGACACAGGCGAGGAACTCAGAGCAGAATCCCCCCTCCGAAATATGCACACATTCCGGGGTCATCCTCTCACGATTTCCAAGCAGCGATCGGGGCGACTTCATTCCGTATATCGGCTGTCTTGGTGGGCCGTCAGTAGCTGGGATGTGCCATCGGCGCAGGTGGTGCCAGCATCCAATGGTTCAGCTTTTGAGCATCTCCTAGATGTGTATATTGTAGCGCGCTGGAAGAAGGAGAATAGTTAACGCTTTGATTGCTCCGGCATCAAGGCGCTCAGCGAAGAAGCTCACACGTTCGGCGACTCCTGCTTTCTATCAATTCACAATGAGCAACAAATTCGTTAGAGTGGATTACTTGGCTGGTAACGGATGTTGGAGTCAGTGCCTGCGAGTATTCCCTATCCCAATAGAACAGGTGACGTGGATGGGTAGGATAAACAGGAAAACAAAGCAAGTGAACTACAAATGAAAAAATCTATTCAAAAGAATTTGAAAGCAGACAAAGGACACTAGGATACTATTTTATGGTTCCATGTGTTCCAAATTTTACAGACACCCCACAAGAAAATGCTGGGCAGGCATTCTGATTATCTGTATTGGAGATCCACTTTGGGGCCATGGCCCTTCAACATAATATTCGCAGACGTATTCCAATGGATATTTTGGGGAATTAAGGATTTGGAAGACAAAGTGGGCCAATTTGTTTATTGTTGACTATCTTAGCGTTCCGATTGTCATTTGCACCTTCTCTGTTTCGGACTTTCGTGTATGCTCAAACGTCTATCTGGAGAGTTGGAAAAACTGACAGGTACCCCGCACATTCGAACGTTCGACTCAAGTCGCACGCTTGCCGACCGTTCTGCTACTGTCCTTTCATTCGGTTGTTCGCTAGCTCTCACGTCAACTCCGCATGTCGAAGATGAACCTTTTGTACGTCCACTGCGTTGTGTATGACCGGTCGTTTTCGGCGTGTTTGGTCCCACAAAGTAAGCGAGACTTGGCAGTTCACTCTTCGCATCTCTAGCGGGTACATACTGCGTTGAGTAAGTTTTTCTTCACAGATCTTTCGTGTGCAGTCCTAGGACGCCCCAAGTTGCTCTTCGTCACTTGGCCCCAATTACAGTCCTAATCTAATAGGCGTAGGCATGTCAGGTCACAACTGAGTATGATACATATAACATCGTGGAAAGTCACCTGTCGTTAGTAGGCAATCGTTGCCAGTAGTATGAATGTCGGAATTCGGTTTCAGACCGTTATTGTTCGCAGTAATTCTGGTGAACATAAAGAACAAATCAAGACTTGGAGATGCAGAAGGGGGGATCCGGCATAACGTGAATAAAGAAGTTCCAGTGACGAATGAAACGGGCTGCCAGAACGGCAAACAAATGTACATACAATGTCAGTGGGATACCAAACCATGTGACCAACCGATAGCTACCATAGGTAAACGTGCCCAGGGAGCATGCCCAGGTCAGTACGTGCCAAGTGGATGTTTGTGTATGCTACCCACCATTTTCTCATAAAAATATACTGGCCTTGTTTAAAAATCGCCTACTTGTTTATTACTATCGACTACAGCTGGTTGCGAGTTAAATATCCCATCCGACTTACTGCACTTTAGTTTCAACCTTTGAGACAAGGAATATTTTTCGCCCAATTTTCAATTCGGTGTTCAAAAGTGGTTCAAACATCATTTTAAAAAACTATTGCCCCATTACTAATATTTTCATACACTCCTTATCGGCAGCACCTGGCCTCATTGGCCCTAATTGCCTCGTGTTGGCTTTGTCTTTAGAAGGAGCCATGTGCTGCTAAGTTTTTCGCCAGAATCACAATTGCTTCAGTGTACTTATATAAAACTCCCTGCGACAGGCAGGCCACAAAAGTCTCCAGGTGACTACGCTGCACTCTGCGAACTCTGGATCGTTTTCTGCCGCAAGATGACGGGAAAACCGTGACCACGCATCAAGTGGTTATTCGTGCCCCTGAGAGCCGACCGCAATAAGCAATATCCTCTCGTCGATCCTTCCTGTAGGTGAATACTTTCTGTAGCTTCTAGATTGCGTAATGCTGATAATTCCCCTTTTGAAAAATGAGTGTGTGATGATTGGGGCAGTCCGTATAACGGGTCTTCATACCGCTTCATGAGAACAGCAGCCAGCATGCAATTAAGAGACGTCCATCTAATAGTCCCGTATATTCAGCAGCCGCGGTCCACTTAAGTAGTGTCTGTACCATTGTACCGACTCAAGAAAACGTGTTTTTCATGACCCGGCAGTTGGTCACCTTTCTGCATGAGTGGTTTGCACGTATGTTACTTGTCAATTTTATTGGAGACGAAAACCCAAACTCGACGCCATTACATTCAGGTTTGCAAGGCATTACACACAGCGGGGTTGGTGGCTGGTAGAGGCACACTTCAGTCAACTACTGCATGGACTGATGCTTTGTGAAGGTATCAGAATCATCGACTTAAACCGAGCCGAACTGCCGACCCGCGAATCAGTTTCACTTCCCAAACGACACACTGTGAGAGGTTCTTTCCACTTCTGCCTGTCCGTTAGGTCCAAGAATGGCCTCAAACCGAATACCTTCCTTTTCTCAACTCACATGGATATATGTGGTCTGTCATTTTCTTAACTGTTCTTGTTGGAGGCGCGTACAGTGGTTGAGGGCGTCCAACCAGTCGAAAGAAAGTTATACTCTGTCTCCTCACTTCACATTCGGCAAAATGCTTAGCCCAAAGCTGATAAGTTCACTCAATTTAGTAAGTTCCGGAGCTTTCGCCGGTAGACATCTTACCAGCTTGACGGCCTGAAGGGACTGCGCAATGAGCAGTGGTTGTTTATTATATGTCATAGATTGGTCAAAAGTTATGGTGCCTCACGTGGACAACGGCGCCACAAGCAACGATATTTTCCTCCAGCCGGATGATCGACTTCAGTTCGACCGCTACATATTATAAGGTACAAATCACAGTGGTACCACAAATTCCGATTTTACCACTCTTCATCGGCCATGGTCTCTGGTGTTTCCTGTCCTAAACACGTAGCTGTGGAGATAAAAATGCCGTCAATAGTCGTCGGCTATCCTGCTCATTTCGTAACCTGATTAATATCAGGGAAGACAGGCCAGCTGAAAATACCGAAACCTGTCCGTTAAAATGCGCTCAGTGGATAATTGCGAAAGTAAGTAATTGGCGGGTCTTTTCCCGCAGCATTGGAATTCACAACATTGCTGTGGGGTTTTCCGCTGGTAATTTGGCTTTGCTGAAACACCGAGAGGTCAGGCACAGTGTGGAGTGCATGACGCTCATTGTATGTTCTTCCGCCCTCATCAAGACAGGTGAGAGGTAACGAGGGCCGTATTTGAGTGAATGTCACGGTTAAACACAATTCGATCTTTAAACAACTCCTGGCATTGCTATTGCGGAACGCACGAACAAAACTTCTGCCAACCGCAAATCAGGCAAGGAATATTGTTTTCTGAACAGCAGCAGGCTAAAATGCTTGAAACATCATAACTTTTATTAGGCGCCTGCTAGTGTATCTTTTCTTCGAACTACACCTGGTAAGCACTTGCTCATTTCAAGGTGCCGAAATGGGCAACCAAAACGCGACCACCGCCGCATCATTCTGACCTCCGAAACCCGCATTAACGTAATTCGGGTTGGGTATTATGGCTTAAAGACTTCATCGTTTTCTATGTTGAGTGCTCTCATAACCCCCCCCTACTTACCAGTATATCGACAGCGTTTCAAGCAAGCACCTCTGATTGTTCACATCCCCGGATTTGATTTACTGAAAACTCACGGACAGCACTTTCAAAACTGCACCAACTCACCGTCCCATACAGTTGACTTCATTTCGACTTTTCTGTAGCGAACCACAGTGGTCGGACTTTAACTTGTTCTGGGTGTTCGCAGCCGGTGCGTCTCTTCACTTCGCCCTGATGTGCTAGAACTAATGGGACCTGAATAATTCAAGTTACAGCTGACCTTATTTCAACGAAGGCCAGAAAAGCGTTCTCAGAGACAACAAGAGGCTTCTTGTCATGCCAATAAAATCAGTAACCCGAGCGTTAACGTATCCTCCACCAATTGTTCATTATATAGGATTATAAGCGCCATCAGGAACGATCTACACACAGCGAAACCCTTCTTTTATCTTGGTTGAAACGGTAGTACACAACGTGCAGTAAACAATTAAGCTATGTTTGTTTGATTTGAGCCTTCAAAATCCCGTATTTTTTGCCAAATAGTGCACGTAACATTTGATGTGACACATCTCTGGTACACAATATTGTATTTGATTATTTCACGCATCTCACCCTGGCCAGCGCGGCACGCCGCAGTTTGATTTCAAAAAATCGGTTGGCTCTTCGGGATCAAGACGGTTTGTCATTAATCTGAACGCTGTACTGGGTGTCATAGGGACGATGTATCCAAGCATACAACCAAGTCTGACCCACCACGCTTCTGTCGCCAGTTTTTTATGCGTCCATATCGACATCGTCGGTTCAATAACATCCTCAAAATTTGTACTGATACGCTGATTGAATTGGCCGCTTTTCTGGCTTGCCCATGGCACTATCTAGTGAATGCAGCTTGTCAGAAAGCAATTGTGTGCGTCCAACCAGCTGTTTTTCTGTTGACACCAAAGACCTGCCTAGATAAAACTGACCTCATGCTACCTCAATCATTTTTGTAATATTCTTTCAAAGAAGAAGGTGCGGTACTGTCTTATGAATGTTTGGCTCCTGGAACGTCGTCATCTTTGAGACTTTTATTTAAATCTTTATTCACGTGAAGTCTTGAATTCTTGGAATCAGTTTGCTGGGCTATGTTGTAAAGCCTCTAAGAGGAAGACCCTAAGCTGGCATACTCAACAAACCTTGAAGTTGAGTGTTTTCAAGCAATGTAGTGGATTCCAAAAGAGCCCTAGTACAGTCGGTGTGAAATTCACAAATCTGAAGCTCCTGAAAGTTCAGTAAATGAGACTACCGCTTGCGTACTCTGTTTGCGAAACTCATCAAGAAGGCTGACTGCATAAGGTGCAAAACACCGCAGACGCTATTGACTAGGGGATAATATCTTGGTAATTTCGTGCCACAGGCTGGTGCGACGGTGGAGACGACGACTTCAAAAATGTCGTTGGTGCGAAATTCAATTACCTCTATCTCCTGTTGTATATTGCTTTTAATCCACCGAGGCACTGACAGTTGTCAAACATTTGGGGGATGGTTTTCAGGTGGGATACCACGTGGATGGTCACCTGTCGGTACTCAACGCTTCGGCACTCTAAGTGTGCTGTGTGTGTCCTAACCGTTCGGATGCGTTCATTCGCAGACGATACTGCGCTATCTGGGTAAAATAAAAGACAGCCGCGAAGATTGATCACCTCTTTCTTATTTCGAAAATCAACACATGCTAGATACGTTTATTTTAGCTCCCTCCAGATGGTGCTGCTATGCCCACACCTGGAACCTACATCGGGGTAGACAGTGTGAATAGTAGCACAAATATCTGCCACTTCGTTAGCAAGCGATCGAAGGATCTGATCCTTGATCAGTCGTCAGCTCTTGTGGCGAATACTAGCGTCACTTTCAAATATCCTGATAGACTGCCTGGACGAATCACCGCCTGGAGGCAAAATCCGTGCCGCTTTTTCACCGTCTGATGTTGTTTTTCATACGGTCGCTCAGCTGTCAGACCCGAACACCGCACCAAATAAAGGTGATGCACCTCACACTCTTCCCAGCGCAATGTCCAAGACGCCTCTTTCTTACTTATTGGTCGATTAATCTTTCTATTATTGAATAGAACAGACACGAGCAGACTTGTACACACGTCAATTTCCGGCCAGCCTCGTTCGTTGAAACATGTCTGAAAGATGTTTCGCGGACGAATCTCGATTCTGCTTCTGTAGGGTTAATATGCGTTACTTCACCACAATTTTAGACGGTCTGTGTCTCCTCATGAATGCGCAGTTTGCGAACTGTGAGTGCGATAATCTTCAGTAGCACAATGACCTGCTATCCATTGTCAGATATTCCTTGAGCATGCCAGTTTATGTTGTAGTTAGCCTCCAACAGAATACCACTTCTGATTCAGAAAATTAATGATTCGTCAGTAAAATTTGGATCCATGTACCATATCCCTCCTAACAGCGAGGTTTGAGAAACGCCGTTTGTTTCCAAAAGGATTCCTGGTGACTAACCGTCACATGTGTTGTAACTGAATGATTAGGTATGCGATGTGTGACTATCTACAACGGACTAAATAATAGGCGAGCTGCATGGCCTCAATGTCATTCACGGTACACAAATATTCCGAAGAACCGTCGTAGGATATGTATCGCACGGTGACCGAATTCGTTTGAAACTACTCCCAGGTGTTTATGATGCCACAATCTGTAGTTACCCTCTTTTTACTTCAGTCCCTCCCAGTTTTGCAGCGTAACCGAACACACCCACTGGTGCATTATGCTTCACCATTCCTGGAGTCATCTTGTGACACACTTATCTTCAATTGATGTGCGTCACACGATATGAAGCCTCGCTTTTCGGTTCGATTTATTAAACGGACATGTGAGATAAAGTTGCACACCTATTAGGTGACACTTTTACACAGACAAGAAGCTGATTTGTGCGCTCAGGGCATAAATTTGCTGTTGGTACTATCGCAGTCGGAGTATGCATATATTTGTTTTGTACACCTAGTTGTTCACTCACTATTGCCGCTGAATCGTCGATTGTCTTGTTTCGAATTTGAACGTCATTACTTGTGCCCCTCGTGGTTGATCGACCCGCTAAAAAATGTTTCCCAGGCGTTCGTGATGCCCAAATTTTCTTTTTGACCCCTCTGTGTATAACTCCGCCTCAATTTTGAAAAGCAACCATACTTACTCACTCGTACATATTGCGTTACTTGGTAGAAGTTCATTATACAAACTGTTTGCTTTTATCTGTCGTACGTCACTAATAGTGAACCTTTGCTGCCCAGCTTGCACTATTATAAGGAATTGGGAAGCAGTTTTGCATATTCATTTTGTAATGTTTATTCAAACTTAAGCAGTCGATTTGTGATTTAAGGCACATCTTCACTGTTGATACCGACAGCTACAGTTGAGCTATGCAGCCGCTTGCTTCACACATTTTATTGCTTACAAAACAGTAATGTAGAACCTTCGGCCGAAATCTGTTTTCGAATTAGGTGTTCGTTGTTCATTTACACGCTGTTCGAAAATGGTTCGGTCGTGTCAGTTTGTAAACAACTTGTTCGAGGAAGGTTCAGTCGTAACAGTGAAATCACTACACTTATGCGCCTTTGTCTACGATATAGGCATAGCCGTTTTCGTCTAGGTGAGATCTGTGTTTCAAATGTCTTATGGACAACCTGCTACCTACCAAACAGCTGACTTCTCAGGAGTGTACAATGATTTCCGGAAGTGATTTGGCCTAAACGGTACATTTATCCCAAGACCACTTAGCATCATACGAGTACCAAACAGATTATAAAAATACAGTCGGCTGTAATGGAAATCAGCTCAAGCCTGTCAGCTAGTTCACCGTCTGTGAAAATGGTATATGGACTGGCGTTTACGGCCACGCATAGAAATCATGATTGCGTTCGGCTGATTGGTCGGATAGATGTAAATCCTGCGGCACTCTTCAGACTACTGGAGGTTGTGTCATCTGGATTAGCATCATCATTTGCTATGGCGATATGGTGACATCAAATCGTTCATCACATTATGGAGACGCCCGCATTAACCGGACTTTAGACACTTTAGGTATACTACATATCTTCGTCGTGCGATTATCCTTCAGACTCACATAGAATCGTCCACCGAGTTTGATAATACTTTGGCCTTGATTTGATGGCTGAGTCACGGTGTATATAAGGTCTGGAATTTTGTCGCAGCCTACGAGAATATAACGACACACTGGATAGTTTCTAAGCCGACAGCTACTACGTCACCAAGAAACAGAGTTTCTCATGTCAGTCGTATTTTAGGCGCTAGCAGTAATGCACGTCCAATTAAAAGAACCAAATATCTGGCTGAACTTACTGCTGGCTACAGATATACTTGTCATGAAAAAGGTTACTGATTCGTTGAAAGTTTGTCACCTGATGGAAACTGTTATACCGTTAGCCGTGTTAGTCTGTCGGTCTTGCAGGTCGCTGAGCAACTCCTGGTGTACGTGGCGCAGATATGTAAAATCCGTTTAATTCCCCCCGCTCCAGCTGGTGTGGTGATGTAACTAGGCATATTTGCATTTTTGTTACTGAAAGTCGGAGGCCGTCCAAGCCGAATTTGCCCATTTGTAAACCGCTGAAAAGTTCAGGCATCAGAGAAAAGATGGTTTTGTGTTGACGACCTAAGTGGCTGGTGAGTACCCCGATAATCTCAGAGTATTTTTTCGACCCTCATTAGAGTATTCACTATCTCCTAGATTCTCTTAACTTTACACACCTACATCAATTAAAGTTGAGGTAAATGCCTGCGTTTACTAGTTGACGACTGTCGTTTTTCTGATGGACAACTGGTGACCACACCACCTGTCTTCGTTTATTTCATTCTCGCTGCTTTTCTTCCCTTACATTAGAAATTTTTTTCCGTGGTGATTGTGAGTCTTTCTTACAAAGGCTGACACGACCACTCGAATTATGCACGAGACAAATTGTTGTTCCAACGAGTGTTACTCTCGACATATTATCAACGTTTCACATGGTTTAGTTGTCAAACCTTGTTCTCGCGCAGTTTGTTCATTCTTAATTCTCACTGTTCCCCCACTGACTGTGTGCATCTTAATTTCACTTCTTATTGCTCCACCATTACATGTCTGTTGTATTTAGTCGTATACAGGTGAGTCGTTGTTGTCGGAACTCATACATTTGGAGGACTTAATATCGAAGCTTGCTATTATTTTCTTCCATTTGGTCTCTTTCTATTCTTCTTGTATCTTAGCACCTTACTAACAAGAAACTTGGCGATTCGATGCAAATTCCTGGCCACAAAATTTCTATCCGCTCGATGCTTCGCAACGCAACTATCCTAGATTCAGCCTGTCGGCAGACGTCGCGGGTAGAATTACCGTAATTCGAAAAACCACTAGACATTCGGGACTAGCAATTCAACATGAAATCATTATCCCACCAATTTGACACATGAATTTCAAAAATTTAAAAATCCATCAAAGCTTTGTAGCTACCCCTAGTGAATCGTTCGCTGACGATTCAAGTTTACGACGAGTTACGCATAATCTGTTGACCCAAAAATGTCTCTCTCAATATCCGACGGCAGAAAAGATAATCTGTCTTTGAAACGGTTAATAAGAAGGCGCTCGTGAAAGCCGGATTTAACATGGTACTAACTGAATCAGTGTACATAAAAAGTAAATATCTCACGTCAAGTGTGAAAAATCCCCAGAAATTAAACAAAGAATGTGCCAGTACACCAACTTTGACAACAAGGTACCGATCAGAAACAAGGGACGATAAAACGGAATTGAGCTCACTGAAACAAATGGTAATTGGTTGGGTCGAAGCAAAATGATTGTTTATGCATCGCGAAATGTTAAAATTCGTAAGCTACTCAAGAAAGAATATGGAAGAAGAATGTTTTGTTCTGACACTTAGAAATGTACATGGCTCATACTGAATAAGAATTAGGGAAAAGTTCACAGTGGCTGGTGTAAGAGAAAAATGGTTAATTCTGTTTATTATTAAGGTAAATGATGGAACATAGGGCCACTCTTCAACGCTAACCGAACAAAGCACAGCAACCTAAAAGTAATGCAATAGACCTCAACAAAATCAACAAGTGCCAAATGGCCGAACTTCAAGTTCGGGAAGATCTATATCAAAAATGTGTAACTTAAGTAGATATTTATTTTTTCCTTTAGTGTCGATCACTCGATAGAACTCTGCTTGCGACAGGCGATCCAATACAATACATCCAGTGATACGTGCTAAATAATCAAAATACGTTCAGTTCAAACAGTGGGGTTAATAAGGATTATCCCCCATCCGAACAACACATGGTTGGCGACATCCGAAACGGATCAGCCTATCACATTGACCGAAGCCAAAGGACGCCTGCGTTTTAACTCATCATCCGAAGTGGCTTGCGCTGCACTACTTGCGGTTCCACTCACGCACCACGTATCCTGCCTAAACCCCAGGGAATAAGACCAGTAGGTGGGTGAATGAAATCTTCGTATTCAGCCGGCCAATGCCGGTTAGCCAACTGAATGGCTAGCAAGAAAAGGAAACCTTATCTCTAAGAAAATAAACAGAGAGCCTGCAATGACAAGATCTAAACTGATAAGAAAGACATGTAAAGTGAAATATAAGAAGCATTTCAGCATACCAGCGCATGTTAGTGCATCCTAGAGAGGATGAAGCTGAAAAACGAAACTAAAAGTTGAACGACGAAAAGATCAGGCAGACGGTTCATCCTTCAGTACACCAACAAAGCTCAAGAAAAGAATGGGTATAAGATCGGGGACACCCGAATTTCTGAAAAGAGGAGCGAATTAGTTGCCAAACAATCACAATCTTGGTCGTTGCAGCGGTTGAAAGTAGAATGGATATGATGATATGACGCACCTGAGCCTAACGTACCCGCCGCCTCTCCGCTGACGGTGTAGTATGAGTACGCAGGTGACCTACTAATCACAGAAAGCCAGCGCATTCGCGGCCGCATAAATCGCAACGCCATATAAACATGTCCCCATGACCTAAGGCACCAATGGCACCATTGCGTATCGCGTGCTTTCGCTTCCGGCAGCGCAATAGCCGTCCACTGAACTTGCGGACGGCTGTCCCAATCGCATTCCTCCAGGCAGTCCGGTCCAACACTAGGCCTTCCCAACATATAAAATCAATTTAACAACGTGAAAGACTTACCTACGCAGCATCATAGTATCTCCGCTTTTGACCACCAGGATTCCGCTTACCTGGTCTCAGTTGTCCATACAGCGCATGCTTCGGAATACGGTCATCGCCCATCCGACGGACGTGACCCAACCAACGAGGCTGATTCAACATCAGCGAGGCTTCCATCCCGTTCTTGTCTGCTCGCCGCAGTATCTCAGTGTTCGGAACCATGCCCGGCTACCAAATATTCAAGATAAGCCTTAGATATTGCAAGTGAAATCGGCTCAGATAACACACGTTACGCTGGTACAGTTTTCACGTTTAACTGCCGTACAGCAGTATAGACAGCACAATTACGCCATTGACAAATAACTTAGTGCGCCGCCCGATGCCCTGGTTCTTCCCATCCGAACAAACGTAATAAAGCACGACCAAACTCACCGGAACGCAGTGGGCACTGATGGGAAACAAAATAAAAATGCCCATGTTGAGTGCGAATCAACCAGACACTCAAATTATCTTGTAGGAAGAGTCTTCAAAATGATACACTCAAAATTCGATCCGAGAAAGTGACCGTTAGCCTATAGAAACCAAGCAAATTGAAATAGTACGAGATAAAAAAAATTGGCAGAATGATGAACGATGCATCACTCTGCTGCTGTCAAACACGGTGGGGAAGATAATCCTTTCTTTCTCCTTAGCATTCGTATACTAACAATAACATACATTTCTGTTTTCTGCCAGGCATGATAAACCACTTCTACTCGCTGACGGCAAAAGCTGGCTGAAAACTTTCTTTCCGCAACCCACACTCTCGTCTAAATGACATACCAAAAGGTTTCATGTCTTTGGAGTCTTGCTGCCGAACTTGGTCGATGGAATTTTCAGCCAGTAAATCCAGCATCGTCGCGCATGGATGTCACATATCAGAAGGTCTATAAAGCCGAACAGCTATAGTGTAACAACCGCCGCCTCAGTTTTTCAAAATTATTCATTATTGATAAGCAAGCATCTTTTCATGTCGCTAAAACCAGGCGAACGATAGACTATGTTGAGTATACATTCCTCCTTTTTACTACTCAACTACAACGTCAAGTTTAACGCTGCAAATTCATAGACAGACACTTGCGGAAGACCAATAAGGTAGCTTTGGCAAGTCTGTAGCGCGCACTCGTAAATTGTTAATTGATTTATTCAGTGTAACGACTCACATCCGATAGTTGAGTTGAGTGTAGCCGAAAAACGGATCCCTAAATTGAAAACATGTTTGGACCCGAAAAGTTTTGCGGTGCTGTTGAAGAAACTCCACAAGTAATTACAACTGACGAACTTCAGTCGTTCATGGCGATGGTCTCCATCAATAAAATCGACGGCTTCACAGCGAGACCACCAAGGTCAAAGGTGAACCGTCACGTGATTAGGCCGGGTCAAGAATGGCCATTCGCGATGCAGACGATTAATGACAAATTAGTTCAGTGGAACAAAAACGGGGTGGGTGAGGTGTTAGGAACAAGCGCTATTTTGGTAAGAAAAAATAGGGCGTACAAACAGTAGGAGCGAATTTTCTCAGTTCAGGGACCAACAAATATGCTTCCACATTATCTGAGCTGCAAAGCCTGCTGCCATACGTTTGTAATTGGTCCTCTTTGAATGGGGTGGCCGAAACTGAACCTCGCGACCATCTGTAGTTTAATTTGAAATAATAGGTTTGCGATGAATTTTGCGACCCATCCGCAACATAGCTCAAACCACAGCCTCACAAACAACGCGTTCATATTTTCTACCATTGAATCTCGATAAAACTGTGTTCTAACTTTTTGCAGGCATTTTTACGTCTGAGACAACCCCGTATGCGATTAAAGCCAGTATGAATACACACAACCTTTGAATATTTTTAGCCTTACCGAACGTTGAGGCCACTTTAGGAGCTTGCCCGTCCAAGTACGTCATCGTTGAATGCGGACCTCACAAAAGTTGAGTAGAAACTGTCGTTATTGCGTGGTACCGCACCACGTATCCTTTGAACTGATTCAAACTATCAATTACACAACTGGTGGTATTGGTCAAGCTTTCAAAACTTACTTTTAACCTCATCAGAAATGCCGTTGTACGGAATTATACTTAAAACTTGCAAGTGGACAAGAAAACCTGTCTTTAATTGATACATGCCCTTCCCTAAATGTGCATGCCTGTTCGTTACAACCAGATCACCCAGGTAAGCCTATTCATCGTATTTAACAGTTATCAGCTATAGATGATTATTAACCACCACACAGGCTGCGCATACTGAAATTGTTGGAAAACCAAAAGAGCATACCTTATCTGTGTTTCTTACGTGATTGCGTTGTCCCTCTTTGCGTTGTCCATCCTCCTCTGGAAAGCCACTGAACAGATTTTATTGTAAACTAAGTCGATTTCAATTTAAATGTAGACTCTATGGAGCTAATCAACCTCAAAATTGCGTGACAATTTCACACTAATGAAATCGTTGTTCGACCTCCTTTTGCGATGCGTGATAGCTTGCTAAAGTCAGATTTTATTAACTAAAATTAAAATATATTGTTATTTCATGGATGTCTCGGCCAAAAAACTAAATAGTGCATTATTAATCATGTTCCACATGACCATTCCAGCTTTTACCATATACTACGTTTTACGCTACATTCCACTATTCCAGAAAATCTTCCACATTTTCCGGACACTCAAAATGCCACACTGATCAGATGATACGCAAGAAATGTTGCAAATTCTTGTTTTTGCTATTTACAAAGTCTTGTCCAGTTGTCCATTCATTTTTCCGCAACATTCTCCGACGTCCTGCCTTCCCTCTCCCCGACAAATGCGCTTTCATCTTCTGCTGATGTTACTTGCACCAACTACTAGCAAAGTTCTGTACCTACCAAAAGACGTTTTCCGACACTACCTCCACTATTAGTTCAGACATCACATTGTAAAATGAAAACTTATGTAACAACAGAGCTTTCTTGTCAAATTCTGTAGAACAATTGACTTATTATTTATTAGCTTGTGTGTGAAGTATTTTGTGAACTGCAATTCTCCGCTCTGTCTTCATGCTCTTTTCGCCAACGGGTTTACACATTTGTCGCATTGTACTGTTACTATCTATATTCCTTATCTTATACCACATACATTGATCGTGCTCACCTGCTCGTGAGTCAGAACGCAGGTAAGTTGAGAATTGTATATCGTCATTAAGGCATTTGACCAAACGTGCACAGACATCCGTGAGGAGGGAGAAAACCGTGTTATATCAGTCGCGTGTAGCTATTATATGAAATCCGTCAGAAGTTTCATTGCGTGCAACCAAAAATCGTGTTACACGTACATGCCAGGTATCTGTTTTTCACCCATCGACCAGTGCAAATTGGAGCCCTGCACTGATCAGTACGTAACTGGAATTTTTATTCGGCACCATCTTGTCCGCTGCAGAAGACATCGGTATATAAATGGTACTTTGACTGCGATACCTCGATACACCAAATCGGTAAAGAAGGTGTTTCGGTTCCTACGCAGCACAATGTCTTTACAGCAAGCCCTTCGTAACAACAGTGAGATGACTACTGCCCACTTTAGGTATGCGATATTCATGTTTTGACGACCTTACAACAGAATTCACGCATTTCGAAGATTAAATCGATATCAGTATCCCGTGCACACCTAACTCAAATGGAATTGTAAGGAAAAGTCCACCGAGATTGAGCGGGCTTATGCAATGCTTCGTGCGAGTGGGTGTACCGGACTCCAGCTGATTTACGCTTCACACCGTATGAAGTACCCGCATACCGCAACATCCATTCACGAAAGATAGTCCCCGAACATTCAGTCCACAAGGAAAAACGCTTCGAAATATGTATACATTCAGGATGAACAATATATGGACAGGAGTCAACCACAAACCAACCATACCTTACCGGTAATTGGCAGCAAACTAAACCTGTGTAACCTCCTACATTTCCGGCCACGAAAACGTCAGCAAAATGGATTTGAAGACCATCCACGCATTCTTCCACTCAACCACTTTAAATTCTGCGCCACTTATCTCAAGTTAGACACAAGTGAATTGCCATTTACTGATACCAATTGCATCCACTTTCCTGTCGGCGTATGACCGTTGAAACGCGAGAATCTATTCAGTTCTGGGTTAGGCAGATTCCATATAGTTCGAGAGGTGTTATATTCGCACATGAAGCACAAGAATAATAATCTAATCAAGAAAATATTGGATAAAACAACATTCCAAAAACTTACCCTCGCCTCACATAAGAAGCACACTCGGTTTTGCTCCTGCGACGTTCCGTATGAGATCCGCTTTATTTAAGTAATACGGTCGGAAGATTCACATGTTATCCCTTTAGTGTTGAGAACAGTCTGTCCTCGTTGATAGCGAAACGTCCTTAAGCTGCCGGATATGTTGCCTATGCAAATAACGCATACATTATTAAGTGGTAAAGCATGTATAATTGGCCAGAGAAATCGGGGCAATGTTTAGAAACTAGCTGTTGGTGTTAGAGATTATGTGCTTTCTCAATTCCTTCGAAATCTTTTCATGGGCTTTTGTTGCCTTTTAGCTGTAACTCATGTGTTAACTAAGCCACGTTATTTCTAATCCACCCTTATAATTTGGTTTGGTGAAGGGGATGGGATGTGCATAAGTTCCGCTAAATTTATTTTAATTCGAGAAGCGTCGGTTCATGAACGCCATATTTCTGGGCGTGTTCTCATGTTCTCTTTGGGGTTTGCCTTTGTATGTTGCCATTGTCTTTTATACGTTAAATTAGTCTCCAACTTTCGGATTCAGCTGTCTCAGAGGTGCATTCCCTAAATGTAGGTCTGGGAAACGAGATTGAGAAAATTCTCATGCAACTCTATAGAATCCTTTGAAACGTTCCGACCGTTGTTCCAAAGGTGAATTTCTAATCCCCATCTAAAACGGTTTATCTTGCACGGCCATTTTTGTTAGTAGCCGAGAGATTTTCCATGATCATACCTTCACTGACGTAATGTGCTTTTTGTAGTGCCAACCCTCAAGCAGTACGTGCTCACTCTACCGCCGTTTCCTTTATACAGCAGTGATTTTAAATATGTATATTTACCGTACAACTGGTGTTCATCAAGTTTTCCGCTCCTCATGCTTAAGGTTCTCGGACATGGACGTTGAAATGTCGTTCATTATTCTGAGACCACCCCATTAAACCTATTTTCACTTTGGAACCCACGTGCGTTTGTTTGCCACCAGCCTCCAAGAGTACTGATAATCCCGGATGTACAGTGGTTGGTAGAACAACGCTTAGTCTAATCGCGACGTCTGTTGATAGGCTGAATCTAGAATAGTCGCGTCTGTAAGCAACGAGCGACTATGAACTCTGAGGTCGTTGTGCAGCCGATTCAGACTCAAAAAAGAAGGCGGCCGCGTTGGCAAGTATTTTTTATTAATAAGGTGCTTAGGTGCAAAAAACCAAGTTAACCTAAATAAAAGAAGATAACAACAAACCTCGATACTGAATCCACCAATTATTCCCGTTCCGAGGTTAACCGTTCCTGTAAATGTGATCAAATGCAACAGTCGCTTAGCGGCGGAGCGATCAAACACAAACCAAACCATGGTACATGTAAGCAAGGGCCCAACAATGGGAAGTGAAGGAGAAAACCCGCGTAAGAACAAGTTTCCACGAGTGAAAGGTATCAAGATTTACTAATACATCAAGACTAACGTTCATGGGAGGAATTAATTGTTGAGTGCGTAACTCGAATGTTCTCATCAGTCTTTGCAAGAAAGTCCCGCACTCAGTACCAAGAAGATTTCCGATGTTAGAAGAAGAAAGATCAACGGGGGGAGAATACACGAAGACAAGCAACGTGGTCACTGAGTTTCCATGAAACACATGACAATCGTCAAACACTAGACGCAAGAAACTCCTTAACGGGTACCACGCAAACAGTTGGCTGATGGTATTCCATTTTCTTGGTTTTATTTTTGACTGGCAACTGGCGTTTTTAGCAGGGATCCCGTACAAAATTTATAGCGTGATATTTTGACGAAAGATCATCGTTATGGACCTGATGTCTTAAACCATTTAAGTTCGATTTATGTTGAACTTTAACTTGTTTGTTCACATCTGGGAGTTTAGTTATTTCACCCCTTCAAGTTCCAAATATATCACGTGAAATTGTGCTTCATTGTTGATTCAAAATGAACCACGTGTTAGCAGCCGCTTCAAATTTTATTAACTGAAAATCTCATGTTGGCCAAACGATTCATAAAATGTTCCATTTTAAAACATTTCCAAGTCGCCAACAAAGTCTGACGCTGTTATCGTTCCACTGGCCAGCCAGATTTCGAAGTTTCCTGTCTCCCCTCATTCTTTAAAATTCGGTTCTAAACTTTCCCAATGTTAGCTGTATAAATAGTCGCGGAATCCTTCAACAACTAATTATTTTTCATTTTCGGAAGCTTGTACCTGACACAACCCTGATCAAAACTTCAGGTACAACTCTGGAACCAATGAGTTGATGACATCACATTTTCTGATCAAATCTTAAACAACATGTGAACTATTTCCTTCATAATGCCTATGTCCAATCTTGCAGTGAATTGCAAATTTGTCGTCTTCGTTCGCACATCCTTTGCCACCGCATTTTCACATTCGACCTGCGTTAGCGTTATTTACACGCATCACTCAAAGATATGTGTGCTGATTTCGCTCATCTGACCGTGCTTCTCACAGATAGGTTGACAGGTATACATAGTTATTGTTACCATTGTTGTTTCATTGGGGATGGCATTTAGCGCCGAATCGATTTTCATTATCGGTTGTGTGTTGTTCCTGTGATAAGGTGGCTAATTAGCTAGAACATGGCGTCCGTATCCGACTGTGTTAACAGTTATTTCGTGTTCGACACTACTGTCATCGTTCTTTTTGTGTATTATATACGCTACTCATGAGTACCCAAACAAATTCAACGGAAGTATTTTCAAGGGCCGCATACTGTCAGTGGTTTTCATATTTCCTCTCAACTTCAAAATTGTTTGCAGAAATTTATGCCTCACCGTACTGATCTATTCTGTTATTCCCAGAATGTAATTCTTGCATGAACAGCTCTTTTAGCCCGACAAAACTGCGTAGTGGTATGAATGTTGGGCGAAAAATATGTTTTGTTTGCTTGCACATGGCTGTCTTCGGTATTTTAACCCATAAACTGTTACAAAGACGGTCAAGTACAAACCATGTGATGGTTGACGAATTCCAGAAATTTGGTCGCACGTTAGACACTACTGGAGGTTGGTTCGAGTGTGATCAGGGTATTGTTTAGGTATAGTATTTTTCGCCGGTAATCGAGGATATCCTTGTGCCTTATGGACCAATTGCACAGGCCGCTCTAAAGGTTAAATGGCTGCCTGCTGTTGAAAAGATAAAGATTTCTGGAGATTTCCAGCCCTGGATTAATCAGAAACAGATTGTCATGAAGGCATGTGGTTATCAGTGCGACTCACCCCTTTGTTGCGGCGAGCTGAAGAGGAAGCTATGGAAGAAAACTTGACGTTAAGCGAGCTTTACAATTTGTAGTGCACAGGCAGGTGTGCACTAGACCTTTGCCCACGAGTAACTTATTCTGTCTTCCCTGTAGAGTAGTCGAACTGTACTCTCAGTGGGCACCAAACCAAACGAATGTAGTAAGATTTAAAAATAAGCCAGAGACTTCCAGTGACGCCTGAAAAAGCGCAAAGCAAGTAAACTGTATACGGTTTGAAACCATGTACAGAAAGCAAAGGGGATGGAAACAACAGGACGTCTGCTTCAGTTTACTCCAGGACACTCAAAACGGGTCCAAACAGAAACTGCTGGTCAAAAAGTTGCAAGTAGAAGGATTTTGAAGACTGGAGTAATAAATGATCCGTTGAAAGCTAGCAGGTGTCTGCTTCGTACGGCTGATTGAAAGAAGTGACGTCGCGTTCATTTCTTGTCATGTATAATCAGCACGCATAGAAATATGCATTTTGAACTGAGGGAGGAAGAACACTGTTGCAGCCGGGCTTCCTAGAGAGGTCGCACGATCGTTTGTCATTGGGGTCTTACAACGGAAGCCAAAGAATTATTCTGTGAAGTGTCTAATCCGTGTCGTTCTTCATTCGTTAGTAGCTATTGGGACATGAAGTGGTGATACAACCCAACGACTTATAATACACACCATCATAGAGTTGAAAATCAAACAGCCGTCCGCCGTCAGCGTTAACGGTAGGTTTCTTACTTAGTCCACTAGGAGTAAGCCAAGTATATGTTGTCTTTTCAGCTGGACTGACTGACCACAGATGAAAAATGTTCAAACACTTCTGGCGCAGGAAATTCAACAGACAGGCTAGCGTCGAGGGGAGGTTGCTGTAATGTTGATTTTGTTGATGTCTGCTGAATCATTTTTGAGATTACAATGTGTCGTCAGATTATTCTTTAAAGGTGGCTATATGCTTTGCTATCTTCCTCAAAAATAAACTGCATTAATCATCTCTATTATTACGCCAGCTACTGCAACCGTTTCCACTACTATTATTCAGTCTGCGACCTGTAAACCTTTAAATGCCGAAATTATACATTTTCCTCCTATATTTTTTCTTAAGTAGTTTATAATTCCCATCACTTTTTGTTGCCCAAATGGACGTTTTGCCCCGACCCAACCAATGACTGCCTTAATGAGCTCAATTCCGTTTTGTCATCCCTCATTGCTGAGCGGTGCTTAGTTGCCGAATTTTTGTGCGGATGCAGTCTTTGTTCACCTTCTGGGGATGTTCGAACTCAAGCATTGAGATTTAAATTTCATCTACACTGGTTCAATTTGTACCGTATTATACCCCGTTTTTACGTGCGTCTTCTCATTGCCTGTTTCGAAGATAGGTTATCTTCTCTGTCATGGGGTACTAAAAAAGACATTTGCTGGAACAACGAATTGCATGCAACTCCTTGTGAACACGAAAGGTTAGCGAACGATTCAATACGTAGTATGGATAGAATTTTTGTTTTGTAGGATCATTTAGATAGTTCACCGTCATTTAGTTGCTGTGCTGCGCGCGCATTCCAAACTCGCCGCTGACATGCGTTCCTTCACTGTTTCGCTCTGTGTGGCTCACCGTCGCATTACTTAACGTGATCCACGCGATGTGGGCAAGTAAATAAAGATGGAACCTCATACAGACTTGTTTGAATGAATCTCATCCCTCGAGTGATGTGGCATTCATGTGTCTGTGACTTCACATTATACGGATCACCTTCTAGTATTTGCTTATACTAACACACCTGTAGCGACTGTTCGTTAGCATCTTCTGTCTGAGTTTCCACTGCATGAAAGCTACGCGCGGTCGCTGCTCTGTGTGTGGATTACAACTGTCCATCACCGTTACACGTACCTCTCAGTAAGTGACTTCCTGATGGTCTCTTGTGCATTCCGGTTACTAAATGTAAATAAAATATTACATCGTCCTGAGTATGAGGGTTACAATGTACTTTTAATGGTTAGGCGGGGATAGGCTCATGGGTGTAATTTTCACCTACTGTGCTCCAGATCAACACAGTACCAGCGGAGTGTTGGATTTGCGGTCACACCTTTTACTCTCATATCTCCTCCAGTTCAGTTCAGTTCAGTTTCCTCGAAGAATCGGAAGTTGTCCAATTTCTTGCACCAGTAAGATTCTGGGGACACCCAGTGCTGCGGCGACAACAGAAGAAATGCTTCACTTCCAACAGCAATCATGAAAGCCAATTAATCAGAGCTGAGCAGCTCAGGCTATCAATGCCATCAGAACACAAGTTCACAGCCACTACCGATGCACACAGGTTTATCTTCCCATTGGAATAGCGCCCAACAAGAGATATGTGTAAAACCAATATGCGTTCGACTCCTAGAACCTATGCTTTTAGATAATAACTAACTTTTATGACGTGCGGTTAAACCCAACAGGCGCGCACGAATTGCAGTCAAGTTGCGTAACAGGACGTGCGACTGTGTTGTCGACGCTGTCTTAGGTTTTGTTTGTGTGTGTAGTGAGATCACCTTTGACGTCCCCACCATCCTGAACTCCCTGCGACGTAAGAGTTGCCTCGCCAGTACAACCGCGCCGGTTCACATTACCTCGTGAATGTAAATTTACTACAACCCGATAGCGGGAAAGATAATGTGTTGACGTAGGTATTGCGGCTTTACTCGTAGCTGTATAACAAGTCAGCGCCATCTCTACTACTGTAGGATACATTCACTGGGAAAACAGTGTTTTAGCTGTTACCGTTGAGAACGCTGTCCGACAAGTCTGATGCTTGCTTGAATTCCTAAGGTCGACTGGAATTTCCGTCGAAATTCGTCCTCTCTGGCGGCGGTCGTGTGGTTGTGCTTAAGGTTTTCTCACGTTCAACTTCTTAGCGCCACTGAGTGTTGTGTTGAAGTCTGCTTGTGAACGGTGAGTAAATCAATTAATAAAGTTCATTTGCGGATTCGTCGTCTTCTCACAACGACTTCCGATCCGCGTTAACGTAAGGCTGGGGAGAACTTGGGCGTAATAACCTTTGAACTTGCATCACGACAAAGGTTTATGAATTGTTTTTGTAACAAAAGGTTTGTTTTCGACGTAGTAAAACACTACCCGCTATGACACTCGTTTGATTTTATTTTACAACGTAGTTTCGCATCGGGTTGTAACTCGTCGGAGTTTACTGTTGTTCGTTTTACCGGTACATGTATGCAGCTGATTTGTTGTTCCTACCGTCCTTGATTTTTTGCGAAACTTCTGCCTCCTTTTGTCGGGTAAGCCAATGGGCAAGTGGCAAATGACGGGAGGTTAAAAGCTAATTAGCCGGATTCGGATAGCTTGAAATGAAGATGGAGGCAAGTGAAATGGAAATGAGTCTAGCACGTGGCAAACATTTGAATTTCGTTATTGAGTTATCCAAAATATACACGCGGTGCTTCCTTTTTATTATGACAATGACCGTTTTGTTATCAATTTCGGCGATCACCTATTACTGCATCCCTTGGGGTCGCAAAGGAAGGTTATTCGGGGCACCACCATTCATTGTCGTGTAGGTCCAATTCAGAACACTTGAAGAATGTCAGACTCAACGCTTCAAATTCTCTTTGCTCTACATGGTATTCAAATTGCTTTAAGGATGGATGTGAATGTGGAGTAATGAAAGAAAATCGTTGTCAGCGTATATTATGAATGGCCGACTCTGTAGCGACTCTGACAGACTCAGATAAGATTCTGGTTAACGCTGCGTCCCTATGGGGTCTGACACCTTGTAAACTCCCGCCAGAGTTGGTTCCACCACTGACCGGAACAGACGTGTTCACTAGGTAAGGGTAGTATCAGAGCTGTGAAAGCTCAGAGGGATGTGGCACCACTGGTTCTGAGTTGTGCAATTAGTTGTCAGTTATGTCCGATTCACCTCCAACAGCGAGAATGCGGTAGGGCTGTTCAAGTTTACCGACAGTCAAAATGCATCTTCGGAACTACACTAGTAAAGATGCCCCCGACGTTAATAGTCAAGTCATTCATTGCTTTGGCTGGTAACAAAGCTGCAGTAAATTCTCGTTTCCGTACGTTCAATTTAACAGGGGTAACCGGTTAAGAATAACAAGAAGCAAGTAGTAGGTATGCTCCCCCACACACGAAGTTGACGTGCGAACGTGGTCAAAATAAGATGAAATAGTAATACAGCGAAACAGTGAACAAGAACACAAGGTACCCGTCGAAATCCCTACTCGTTAAAACCAATGTTTGCGTGCATGCCAACGTTAGTGAAAAAAATGGTAAACATGACAACCGAATCTCATATTTAGCCAATAATAAATAACTGGGGTGGCCACATCCTCCAAATGAGTTTAATTTATCAATACCCCAGTAAACATGTGGCCGATTCGGTCGAGTTGGCCAAGGGTAGTCCAGGCGTCGGCCTGTCTTTCTACTCTACTGACAAACGAAAAGTGAGAAACTTTGGTGAATGACGCATTTTATTGAGTCTAATTTTACTGTTGAATCATAAGTGAGAATAACCGAAGAATGGTATATTTAACTGCAACAGATATATCTGACTTCAGAATGAGTGTTTGTCATTTTAGTTTGAAGTTTATTCATCCAGGTTAGTTCGGTCGTTCTGGGTCATTTGATTGTGGCGTGCCCCTGGTTTTTATATTTCACGGATAATTGTGGATAATGACATGTTATAACATCCTTGTTGTAGGCGTGATAAAGTGCGCCTTTATTATTCAATGAAGACATGCCAAAGACTGAACCGAAGGTTGTAATTTTCACCCGAGATTTTCCGGTCATATTGAGAACTAATTTATTTTTTATTCGTTGGTCTTCATGCCCTCTGAGGCCTTCTGGTTGATACACACTTGATGCACCATGAGTTCTGCACAGAGGTTGTGTTGTCGTACCACTATATATCGTCGAACGCGCCGGGAACGTCTAAGACTTGGCATCAGCACTGTTGGTGTTTCCCTCGGTACTACCCCTCCCACCATGGAGAATAAAGGTACTTCATCAATCCTTATTTTTGTTGTTTACTTTAAATTGAGGATGGTAGGGATTGTCAAGTAGTGGAGGGCGTGCGTCTAATCCCGTTTGTTGGAAGGATGCGCGATTCTCGTGATTGACGTGAGTCCTGCGGACAACACATCATTCAACTGTTCTAGTGAATATTAAGGTAACTACCTCATCTATTCCTGATGCAGTAAGATTGCTCTTTATTAAAACGAGTTCCCCCACGGTCTCCGAAATGCAGCTGTTCATCACGTTATTGAAGCCACCGCTTCCTGACTTGCCCTATATAATGCATGTTTTGTGTATCCCAGAAGTGTTCCACTTCCCGAAGTCGTATCGGTAGTTCCTTCCTGGCCGTCACCTCAGTCTGCTAAAAAACAAATATCACAACCTCGAACCTAAAAAAGGAGCCAAAAGAACTGCTGCACAAGTCGTTAGAGTGGTTCATGCATTTCGAGGACATGATGAGGAATGTGATCGCCTACATCAACAGCAGCCCATCGTCACAATCGCAACGAACAATCTCCTCCAAACACAGCAGATATCACTTGTCATTGCTGTCGAGAATCGTAGCCTCCCGGAACGAAAGCAAAAACCAGACTTCGTTGCACAAAGGAAACATCGATTTATTGAGTTTCTATTGGTTATTTTGTAGACAAGACGTATCAGTAAAATGAAGAAATACAATTGGTGCTGTCGCTTCAGCTTTCCCATTGATCGGCTCCACCTCGCTAGTAGCTCGTTTGTTTTAACAAGTGACGCACTTAAACAACTTGTTTCAACGCGTGACGTCCTTAAACAACATGTTTTTTCTCGACGCTCGTT
>LUCH01003261.1:0-35505 GCA_013368495.1 Paragonimus heterotremus | reverse complement strand
CATACCCGTCTGCTTGCCTTGTCGACACTGATTGGCCGTAGTCTTCCGCGACTCCCTGGTTGACTTTGTCTCAATGAGTTTGTCCAATCCAAACCGGTTGCAATTGCGGGGTTCAGAGGCTCCTAGAAATTAACGGTAATATGGATAGTGAAAAAGTCTACAAAGATTGCACAGGCAATGTGCATGATGGATTTTAACACGGTGGATTCCTGGACTAATTTTAACCGCAGTTTGTTCGGGAAGGTGAAAACGTGATGCCAACGTGTTGTATTTGTTTGAGTGACAGCATCCAATGAGCACTTCGTTAACTGTTGGTTTTTATTATTTGCAAGCCGTCTTGATTGTGTTGTTGATTATCGTTTTCCTTTCGTAGATTCGCATCCCTGCAATCGTTCAACGAAGGGCGCACAATTGATGAATGCACACGAAAGAACTGCAATCATGTGTTTGCTAAATCACTGGCGATGAAAATAAACTGACTGTTGACCAACGGAAAATGTCGTCTAGTGAACACAAACATTTCTCAAAAAATTGGGAGTAATGGGTTTTTATTCTAATCCGTTGATGGACTCCATTTTGTCCGACTGAACGACGTCGTGAACCACTTTATGTTGGACTCTAGCTGACAATTCACTGCATAGGATTTACACTTCCGTCACGTTATAGCCATTCCCCAGTAGGCATATGCAATAAACATACAAATACCAAGTAAACACAGTAAAAGGCAGAAGTGAAACGAACGTGTGGATAAATGGAGGAGCCAGCGACTACCATTTAAAAGTCACGGAAGACCACGAGGAACGTTACACTGCATCAATACGGAATACTAACTGAACGGCCAGGTAACCAGCCGTCAAAGGCACGCGGACAAACCAGGAGTGTTCACAGCGCTTACAAGCCAACGAGCATGTAGACGACCGAAAGCTAGTCAAACAACCTCAAGGACATAGGTGCTGAGCAAGCTACCATTTTGGAGATTTTACGCCTCGTGAGGTGTTGATTCGTGTTATGGCTTCACATGTTGACAAATTTCAACGCGAAATCATGGATGTGAAGTGGACATTTGTCAGAATCGTAGTCTAACTTTAGGTACTACGTAAAGGTCTGTAATTCGTTTTTCACATGAAGTTCACTTTTGATGCAGTAAAGCCATGTCTGTTACGAGTCTTGTCGATTCGTGTTATGGCTTCACATGTCAGTTTCTTTCCTTTCAGAAAATATTCAGTTACGGAATTTTGATGACACTTTTTGTTTCTCCATTGTACTTTTTTGGATGGCCCGTTTCCTCATTTTTTGGTTGTTTTTCTTCAGATACATTTTCCAATTTGAATTTCGCGTGCAGCATGCCCGACGTGAAAATACCGTCAACTTTAACGGGAGTATTGGCTTACTGTTGTTACTTCTGGACTCTATCAATTTTTCATATGGAATCAACACATACTTTGTCTTCATCCCAGTACTTATGGTTTTGTTGTTTATAGCTGCGTGTTCAGCGGTCACGTCGATTTATAGCGTAACATGTCCGTCGTAGGATAAATCTGAAGAGTTTTTCGATGCGTTTCTTACTCATCTCCATATCGATCTGCGTTAGGTAATTTGGAGGCGTTCGAAGTAAACGCTTCACTACATAAACGATCCCGTTAAATTGGCTTGCCAGTTAGTTGTCTAATAAGATCGATCACTGGAAAGAGAAGTCTGTGAAACCTACAGAATCATATCACCACTTCGTAAGCGTTGAATGACGTAAGAGACGAACTGCGTCAGTAATTGAAGCGAATAACCAGGAATGTAAGAAATGTGCCGTTGACGTAATCGGCCCACTCGGATCCTACTTTGATTGACTGAGAAACAATTCTGACCTACTCCAAAACTGATGTAGCCAGAATCGGACAGGCTCTGGATTTTGTTGCACGTCCACTCGGATCCGACTTCTTACAAACTCTTGCCATAGTCGGGCAGACTCCGTTCCAAGATCGGCGTGTTTTATGTGTTATAGCAAGCGGACAGAGGTTATCTCTAGGTCGTTTTCGTCTCACCACTTATCCTTCGACGGGTCCTGTTGTAGTGGACAAGTGGGTACGCGCCAGACCCTCGTCCACTAACAATTAAATACGCCTTTCCTGAAGAGCAATCGTAACGTAGTCCCAACAGGCATTGAACTAGAGAACACAGCAGAATTTGGAAACAAACCATATAGTTCCAGCAATATTTGGAAATATGATAAGTAATTAGCTCTAGCCTAGTCTGGGACCAACGGCAGCAACCAAAAGGAAAAAGAAGAAAAGTGCGAGATGGGCTACAGCCCACTCGACGGCGCTCAAAAGCGCGCCAAGCGAAAAGTGCGTGGAACCTTCGAGTGCATTAAACAACACTCGAATAGGTTCGGCTTAAACGACCTTTGAGAATGAAATAATAGATGAGTCGTTAATAAAAGGGGCAAGCATTCACTGCGTGCAATTAGTTGGACGACTGAAGAAAGTGGCACTGAGTTCGTATCAGGCCTCCTGTTGCAGGCGTACATAGAATCATGCGTACAGAACAGACAAGCAGGAAAACACGGTTGCAGCCGGGATCCTTAGAGAAGCCACACGATCGCCGGTCACTACATTGTAATAACAGTTTGGTCGTTGTTAGTAAGCTGTTGCGGAGCTGTGAACCTGTTCGTGGTAAGAGTCCTGTGGGCTACGGTTGCATCGCAGAAAAATTAATGTGGAACTAAAACAGCCCGGTGTGCACACCAGCGAATCGTTATGGCTCGTTCAGAACTAGGTTTCCTATAACTCCAATGTACTGTGCCCTGCTGTCATACTGGGCCCTCGCCTATCCCACTGGTAACGTTGGTGTTGCGCTCTAATAAGTCTTGGAGCTCTTTGTATACATACATTAAGCATGTATATACGTCTCGGCAGTACTATCCCGGCACCATTTTCATGTGTCACTGGCAACAACAGATAACCAGGGCAACTGGTAAATGTGTTTCAGCCGACTGTGAATTAAATCCCGGTCACATGATTTAGGGGTGGTCTAATCAGAACATATATGGGGGAAAAGTGTACGAGGATGCACCGAACACAAAGTTGATCTATCAATTCAAAGGCACCACGCTGAAAACGTCTACAATCTTCGATATACAAGTTTAACTGATATCTATTGAAGAAGGGTTTTCATTTCCTATGATGGAAAATGATATCACTTTCCACCACAGGAAATGATAAATGTTCTTCAACAGATATCAGTAAACCTGATAGATTGCTTCTTGGATTCAGGAGAATTCATTCAGTAACGCGTAATCGACAATTCCAATAACGCATATCTAAAAGGTCGGATCAACGAGACTATATTTCAAGTCTAAAAATACATCAAAAAAGGCGATCAAAAGAATTGGAATTTACACGGTTCTGTTTGGTAAAATCACAATAAACGTGCTCCCTCACTTTGAATGTAAACTAACTGGATAAACAAGTTATCCAGCGAAAAATTGTTCAGAACGGAGTAACCAAACATGAATCAGCAAGTAGTCACCTGTCAGCGGAAAACAGACTCATTAAAACAATCGCGTACAGAGGAATTAGGGGCGTGGTAAACAATCTCAAGAAATAAATTTCTAATAGACAAGCAATGGCAATGAGAAAAAAGGAAACAAACGTTTCAAGTGCAGTTATGATGCAACATTCATCATAATTTGTATACTGCAGGCAACAAAGATCGGCCTCCGACGAACAAACCAAACAGGTCTGTCGTTGTTAGAATTGAACTGCATAGAATTTCAATGAAACCTCTAAGAACCGCAAAACATAGGCACAATAACGCAGGATATATATTGTTAACTCATACGTATCGATTGTAAAGGATATTGATATAGTAAAACAACTGCAGAACGGAAGTACACAAAGCGTCTGAGCCATGTTCATCACAATGCCTCAACATACTAACCGTTCCACACCATATCAAACATAAGGCGACGAAAGTACCAGACCACCTTCAACAAATCTGACAAAGGTTGTCGCCCCTTCATGACGACTGCCCAGTGCATCATAAACTGTAGAGTATCATCAGTAATTGAAAGCGGGGCCTCGTTTAGCGAGCATACAAGAAAAGTGGCTGAGCAGAAAAGCATTGTTCCCGTATGCTCAATCTTACTTGGATTCAGTTTAGAGTGACGTGGTAAAAAACATCAACAACCGTCTCTGTCTGTAATTATGCTATTCAGGTTTATCATCAATCAACTGTAGTATTATGCCCTAAGTTGAGCACCTCGAATAAACCATGTTGTTAGCCGTTTACCTCGTTTCATCATTACGAAGTGCCTGCCCAATAAGGTCGTGTAATCCGCGTGCCGCGGCAAAGTTGGTATACAATAATACTGAAGTGTAGTACGATGAATTGATGAATCAAAGATATTTGTAATGAAGGTTCGGGGATTTAGGTTATTTCAAAACTGAACATCACCCACACTTGATCTAAATGCGGAGATTGCAATGAGGCGTGCGTGGTGTTCTATTTTGAAATAAAGGAATTCGTTTGTAAAAATCGGGGCTTCGGCAGGATTTGAGCCAGCGATTGTACTTGAATGCGCCTACGCGACATTTGCCCAATCAAGTGGGCCACAAAACTAAGGAACATGTGCTTAGTATTCCAAATGAGGCTTCCAGTGCATTCAGTGCTTACAAATCTTCTATTTAATGGATCGCCTTGTCTGCGCTATGTACCATTTCAAACATACCTACTACCTGCTATTAGACTTCTTGCACCCTCCCGTACACGTTAACACCGACTGACTGAGTTTGATTCAAGGTTTGAGTTCAACGAAACATTTAGATAGTTGACAATACGACGGTTCATGGCTTCCCACGGGCGTATATCCGTTGTTCCAAAGCGCATTGCGAATGGGGATGGTCATAATCTAGTACTATTGCTGTCACTTGCCACTCACATTACTCAAATCTGAACCTTTCATTACATGCCAGGTGAACCCTTAGATTCCGTTATATCCCTTGACATATTTCGGGATTGCTTACTAGAAACATTTTCGCACTGTGGCCGAGAAAATATTAGGTAACAGTCGAGGCCTAAAGACAGAATGTAATTGCATTCAGTCACTATGGTGAATACTTATGGTGATAGTATGTTGCGAGTTATCAGTTAGTAAACGACACCGTACCATGATCATATGCCCATCGGCTGGAGTCACAAGAATACAGCAAACCAGGAGTGTTTGAATTGTCTTGTTGCCACTGTTCTTACAGCTGGCGAACGAGCAAGCCCATGACGATCCAAGTACCAGGAGAACGCGCACTGATAGGCACCAGTCCATCTCAGACTCCCTAACTGAGTGCCTCACATAATGCATCATGTAAAATCGCTTGTAACCAGAACGATAAGAAAGTCTTAACTTTACATCTTTACTTAGTCTTTATTTTACTCCAAATTGCAGTTCCCGAGCTTCTGTTCCAGCTGAGTCAGGGCTAACATTGGGTGCGAGTTAGTGGTTGCTGTTGATCACGCCAGTTCGATTACTACAATGTACCACCGGTTACGTTATCCGTCACTCCCAATCGACAAGCGACTACCTCAGTCACTGGGGTTAAATTCAACCCAAAATCCACAAGGGCACAACTTTCGCATAACAACTACGATGACAGTCTTAAAGATAATAGCCCGGTTCGGATCTGCTTTATGGCATTTTCTTCACACATAGTACATGATCAATTTTTCACTCACGGCAGTAAGTTTATCCACGTGTATGACGCCTACAGTTGTAATCTCATGCCAGCTACACAAAATCATTTTCAGCCACATGATTCAGTGATCTGAGCATGAAGTATTTTATAGTCCACCAAATAGCGCTGCATCCTTATTCCACTGGTCTTCGTATTTATTCTTCGGACAAGGTTCAAACACAGCACACCTATCTGATAATGCATGTGATTGCTTTTTTTGCTTTTCAGGTTATGCTTCTGCTAGTTCACGCGTGCTCATCCGTCGGTCACTCCATCTTCTGATTGACTGGCAGGCGTGGCACGTGTCCGTTCATTAGCTCAAACAGCGATATCCTCGATGTTTCTTGTGGTGAACGACGGTGGGCCAATAGAACCAATAGCAACACTACTCGGTGTATTAACTTAAACAATCAACTGATAAAGTGACCACGGTAATAATAACACCAGAAAACTGACGAAAACGAACGGATATTAAAGTATTTGCACACATGAAACGAAAGTTGTACCGAATAAATATGACGACTCACTAAAAAGCTGGAATGAATCGATTTAAAAAGGTCGCCGTATAAAAAACGAAAACAACGCCAGACGGTAGAATCGGACGAGAGTGGCTAAACAATTTCACGCGTGAAGTAGAATGGCGAAAGATCGGAAGCTGACAGGTCGGGGGATACGCGCGGCTAAACTAATGCATTCTGCAATTAATTTATCCGCAACCAATCAAACCAAAACAAGAATAGAATAACGGTGCCCGGAAAATTCCTGTATATCGTCCTCGCAATCAACCAGGTTGAAGAAAACATATGAACTATCGGAAAATGTTTAAAAGACGTACAATATAAAGTTATAAAATATTGCAGTGAGAGCACCTTCGACGTCCCCCAAATCCTAAACTCTCTGCGACGTGATAGTTGCTTTGCTGGTACAACCGCTCCGATTTACATTATCTGTGGTGATTGTCACTGAACCTATTTCTCATCACTGTTGTTTTATTGCATTGCTGGCCAGAACTTGTACAATTTCGCTCAACGGATAAATTACCTGCTTTGCCTAGTTCGGTTATTACTATTGCGTCGAAGCTAGCTCTGGGCTTGAGCTAATTTAACTACTTCATTTCTGTATTACTGGAACCATCACAACTGGCGTCGCGGACTTCTGTAAATTTCTATGATGGATTCCTGTCCACTTGAAATTCTCAATATTCATGATTTGTCGAGAGAAATTGAGGACTATTTCGAACGCTTCGAAAGATGGTGTCTCACAGGCAAAGCGATGAAGGCGGAAAAGAAAGCCGCTCACTTCCTCACCGTAATTGGTAAAGATGCTTACAGCTTGGTGAAAAACTTGTCATTTCCTGATTCACCAATTTCTCTTCCTTACGAAACTTCCTCGAGACTGAGTGTTCGAAGTCGACTCGGTTCCATGAGGATTTCATGTTCAATCCAGTTACAATAGCCGTACGAGTAGTGGCCTAAAGTAACAAAATTCTCGGAATTTATGTATCACTTCATTCAACAACCGGTTGTCACAGGTTGGTATCGATTCAGGTGTGTTCGCTTCAATTTGTCCAAGCTGGATTCTACGTTTTCCCACTAGTGGAACCACACAAAGTTTATTACTTGGAATCAATCACGGCTTCAGCACGGTCAAGGTCTGCTTCCAGTACAGCCTGATTTGCATCGGGAGAGAAAACTGGAAACTGTTCGACCACTTGATCACCGATTCTGACACCATAATTTGTCAGGCCATTAATTATAAGAGTAAACCCAACCAGTGTTCGGAAGGTCACCGCACACAACTTAACGATTCTTTCTGGCTTTTGTCCAGTCAATGAAATCACTGCCTAAGTGTCAGTCAAACAATATTCCAAGGTAACATTAATGCCTATCCTAACCGGAACTGTTGTCTTGCTGACCGCTCCTATCATCGGATTTTCATTCCTGAACAAAAAACAATCCGCAAAACGTTTACTTTAGGTACAGCCTTTTCTTGACGAGTGAGCAAAGTCTTCCCCAATGACCACATCCTTCACACCTGCAACAGACGTTGCTGTGATTTTCATCTTTTATCTTCACCTTCAAAGCCTCCACATCATGAGTCAACCTTTCTATTACGTTTTGGAAGCCATCCAGCTCAATTGGGTTGCTTGCAGTCGACTCGCTGAATGTCAGAAAGTCTTCCACCAGCAGTTATCAGGCCACATCAGCTAATTCTTCCAGAATGATCGCATCTGCGGTAAGAACAAACTCGTGCAAATCCCGGAGTGCTGGTGACATTCTCTCCAAGAACCGATCCGTCACGATGCGTTGTCCTGTACTGTGGTCCAACTCCGGTAGGGCTCTTGATAACACAACAAACAATGACACAGCATAAATGAAATCGTCAATTCCGGGGTCAAGCCGGTCGCTATTAAATCACTGTAATGTCTTCCAGTAGTCGGCGGGACTACCAAACCGGGAGACTAGAGTCTGCTCCGCGGATGCCCAATTCAGCTTCGCGGAGTCTTTCCGCCCTGCCACTGAGGACTATTCCTAGGGCTGCCAGCTTCGCTCAATCAGCGTTGACTTTGATCATCCCAACCAAGTCCATGACATACTTAAGGAAACTGTGGACGTTTCTATCCTGGAACGGCTGCGGCCACGGGATCTCCAGTCTCAAATCCCAGGCTTGGAGCCAGTAGTTTTTGTTACTGTGATTTTCGTAGCCTTTTCAGAATAGTATTGAAATAAAGAACGACTTCTAAAAATGTTAACTGCGGTAGAGGGCTACTGACGTCACTCAGTCAGATGTCAAAAACGGAAACGTAAAATAAGATGTTGTAAAATCATCTGTAGATTATTGGATGGCCCTACACTACTCGTTCTAAGATGAACGTGTCAACATTCAAAGTTACACTCCGCCAGCATTTGCTTAAATGGCAAGAATTCAACTAGTAATTGGTGGACCAGTTTTATCAGTCCCAGTGAATACCCTCACTTGTGTGTATGTACCCCAACATCTCACCGATTATTTATTGCACTCTGGTTGTGCTGACTGACTGGGCATCTGTTTCTTTCGAGGAAAAGTTAATCAAGTCAAGATGATTGAAATTTGATTACCCATGATGGATTAAGGATTCTGGTGGAATTGGGTTATCTGACGTTTATCTTGACTAGCTGAAGTAAATTCTCGGACATATACAAGATTGCTACATGGACAGTAGGTGACAAGATGAGATGCTTTCATCTGTATGGGTTGAACATTTAATCACTCCCATTTACTGCCCGGTTTGGTGACAGCTGTTTCCGTAGCACCGAAATAAATGAGACCATGGAAGTACTGTACCATGGTCATTCATAAATCAACTAGATGCTGGGATAAACGGGATAGGTACACTTTGTAGGAAACAGGTAAAAGCGATACACCATACAACCGACAAGATGACTAAGCAGGGATGGGGAAGTTATTCAATCATATCTCAATCCATCACCGATTAGAGTAAACCATATCTAGATCGTGTCGACCTAATTATTTTTTCCGACAAATGAGCAGATAGATAAACTAATTATCACAATCATGGTACAATCGTTAATCGGTGAGGTGTGAATGTATACGTTAATGAATATGCAAACATTCATTTGCGAGGTAGTGAAAACAGGCGCAACAGGTGAGACGCGCAAATCTAGAGCAAATGATTGTCTGCGTTCCAATCGGAAGGTCAAAAGCTTCATTTTGCAACAAATGGTAATGAAGTCACGGGGTGTTTTAACAGACGGTTTAATGAGCAGTGCATTTTCGGTTTTCAGTCATATTCTCGATTAAAGCTCGGTCGTTTATTTGGTTGTAAACCACGGGCATGAAGGTGTTGTTTGGTTGATTTGAGACAAGAGTTTTGTGAAGCAAGTCACATCCGATCTAAATGTTTATCTTCAAACTAATACAACTTCTCAGTTTTTTGCCAATACCGCAGACAAGCATAGATGTAAGTTATTGTTGTCCACAATAAAGGTGAGTTCAGAGACGATTAGTCCCATCTGGTGTTTCAATTAAAAGATAACGTGACTAAAAATCTAAATAGGTAATTGCCCTTGGTAGATCTGGGTGATCTGAAGCTAAACTATTACAACACGATGAAAACGATCGTACGGGGACTAGAAGAAACATAAAAAAGTCCTCAATCAGTAAAGAGTAAAAATAAACATAAATACGTAATCGTAGAAGGACCTCATGGAAAACACCGCTCAACATCCATAAAACGACCAACTTCTTTAAAATCCTCCGAACCAACTACAGTATGGCGACCCGGTATGCCGAAAATGGGTCGTTTGTCTAGTGGTTTCGTGGTAAATTGATTTGCCTGTCCACGCTTGTAGACTGGTTTGCTTCTTTGTATCGCTTGTAGAGCAGAGATTACAGCTGTCTTAAATAATCTGGAGACCACAGCACGATAAAAGTGTACGACTTAGGAGTTGGCGGATTTAACCTGGATCCATCATGTTGGTTAAACAGACAGTCTGTTTTGTGCTGAAGCTGCCAGTCCAATGAAGTCCAACCAACTTGAACAAGCATAATTCAAAACTGCTGACTGTGAGACTAGAATGTATCAACGCAATTGCTGTAATCATTCAAAAGCTTCAATCTGATAGCCGAAACTGTATAACCTACATGTTATCTGACTATTCAGAATAGAACAAGAGTAGTTGTATTATAATATGCACGTAAGAGAGAGTAGAAACTTGACAGATAACACAAGATAGAACATGGAACAAACAGTATGTGGATGAAACAAGAAATTGACCAAAAAATTAGTTCTCAGCAGATGAAAGGACCTTTTTCGCGACCCACTCAAAAGCCACATAAGGCCTGTGGATATATACTGTCGGCCTAATTGACAGCCCACTGTAGCCAATTAGCTGTATAATCTTCATATGTGAAGAAATATATATGTATATATTTGTGTGCATGTGCGTGTAGATTCGGGTAAACGTAATCGAAAAAATAGAACGATTTTAAACAGTTCTCTCTGCTATAGCAAAAGTATACATGCACACTAAAACTGCTTGGTAGTGAAACGAAACTGCTAAACGGGAGGTGATGAAAAAGAGTGAACAAAAGACAAATGGATCATGTTCGTCTAGCGTGTGCGTGACAATAAATCAAAGGGTGTGAGAAAATGGGTGGAAAGAGACGTAGAATACAAATAAAAATTGCGGATTGCAAGTTGCACGATTATCTAAAAAGCAGAAATAACGAAGGTGTATTACTAATAAGTTGTCAGGGGTTTTGTTGACACAAATTGAACATCATTCAAATTTGATCACAGCTTCAGTAATGTACAAAAGTGGATAGAGCTGAAAACTTAGACGAGATAAATTGGTCTATATTTGAGGTCAGCAGCACCGTATTCAACGCGACTACTTCGGGAGGACATGAGCCAGCGTTAAAAATTCCAGCCGTGGAGAAGATATGCACTCATGATGTGACCTGATGAAGGGAAACCCGATTCTAGCGCTGCTTTTTGGAAGCGACTGATTGAGAAGCCTGCCTGAATGTGATAGCCACAATCCACCATACGTAATGTTCATCTTGAACTGAACACAGTAGGCTAACACCAAATGAAGACAGGGCTTGAACATGCAGCATAAAATGAACAACTGACTCGTTAAATAACTTCTAAGACTACAAGTGGAAGGCAGGTGTTATATGATTTTAGCAGTTCAAATGTAGTTTATAGGTTTTTAACTCGAATTCAGTAAATTGCTCGTGAGAAGTACATTATAATCACAAACGAAAGGACCCGAAAACAGTCCTATTTTTCAGCGAACACCTTTTCTGGGAAAACACCAGACTTGGGGTTCCATTCTATCTCAGCCTATCGGCATTGTATACCTCTGCTATGATTCGCATTTAATATCCAGCCTATCACCTCTTCGCCACTAACCTCACGCTAACATATACGAGTGTTCAGCCATAAATCCTTGTGAGTGAAGTCCAGGTTGCTCAATCCTCTCGACAGGTGTCACAATAAGTGACCTACTGACTCCAATTAATGGTTCCTCGACTGATAACTGTGAAGAAGTTGACAGTGCAGAAATCTTTAGACTTATTGAAAAATATTTTCACAAGCAATTAGCGGGAATTCGATCAACATAGATTGAACAACGTTCACAGTTTGGAAAAAAATTCGAGAGCAACTGACTGGAAAGCCTCTCTGAATGTGAGTGCCTTTAACTAGTTCCACTTTTCAAAGTATTATCAAAATGAACGGTCTTCTGCCAAAGGGATAGGATAACATCTGTGAACAAAAAGTTGGTGTACGGCGGAATACATATTACAATGGTTGACATCGGTGGTGCCGAAAAATAAATTGTTGATTTGCATCACAACAATGCCAGGTTGCGCGACCTGTTAGGCACATCCTGAAAACAAATCAATTTGCTTACCTCATAACCTCATTAAAGATTTCATTGTTTAAGTATTACTAGAAATTAGCAAGACAGCATTCATTAGGCCATTGGAAGACGTTAGTATATTCCACCTCCCCGCCACTGATTTTGTAACCAAAGAAAAGGTCGGAATAATTCACACACTTGGTTACTCACTAATAGTTGTTGGTACCATATTTAGTTAATAAAAAGTTTGTTGGTTTTATGTCAATGACTGGCAAGATTAAATCTAAAGGTTTTCGCCTTGCTGTTTTTACGCATATGACGAGCACAGAACATTGCTGTGAACAGCTGAAGAAGTGCAGTTGAAAAACTGCTGCCTCGTTCATGTCACAAAAGTGCAAATCAAAAATATCTTGCAAGTCGAATACAATAAGGCTCCACCCGAGTCTTAGGACATTCTGCTAAAAACGTGTACTTGCCAGTGTATGAGGTTGGCTCCCGTTGGAGCTTAAATCTGCAGAGAATATTTGACATTATGCGAACGTTTAACTGGACTAAATTTCAGTAAGCTGATATACGAATCACTTCACATAATGCAGGAAGTACTTGGGAAAATTTATAGGAGGCAACTCGCCTATCATAATGGTGTTTAGCAAGTATGAGTCCATAGCAAATTGCCACACCAAAAAGAAATAATGTACGATATCGTTCAATACAACTAACTGGAAAAGTGTCATTTAACGTCCCAAAAGTAATTGTGTTGTTGGCTATGGTCTACGAGGGTTTTTTCAAACAATACAACTGATGTATCAGCATAAGTTTAGGTCAACACTTAGAAAAAGAACAGTACTCACCCAGCATTTCACATATGATGAACAAAAATGAGCAAAAATCTAGAAGGGGAAGGAGGAAGTAAGTTTGGAACCTGTCAAACGCGACAGACATTTTCCAAGACAAACTCCCCAGTTGTTACCCCCTTCTCCGTCGACAGGTTCTGTTTACAGTACAGAACTGCATCGTGCATGGTGAGAAAGCAACGGTCTTGTAGTTCGGAATGCGCGAAACCGTTTTTCACCAACATATCAAAGATAGGTGGTTGACAGGAGGCCAGTAGTACTTCAATCCCAATGTGTTTGTAACCGCCTACAAGCTGAAATACCGGATGGATAAAAAGAAGGAGGAAATAAGAACAGTCACATAGAGGCTATGAAAACTGTTAAGTAACAAATTTACTACAAAAGAGATGTGTTTGAGAACACGTCTACGAAGCCAGATGAGTTCGTTCGAAAGAAGATATAACAAAAGAAGAGTTAATAAAACGACTGAATTAAAGTCTTTTATAAATAAACACAACAGTTGCAAACTAGACCTACTATTCCAAAAATGAAATATTTCTTTAGATTTATTTACAAAACCAACAATTACATAAAAGTATTACGAGAACAGCCGGATGAAAACAGATGTACTCAAGTCCGCATAATGCAATCTAATATACGTGGATGCACTAATCTGTAACACCTGAATAATGATTCCAGTCGTTAAGATATGGTTGTTTGCTTTTCAAAATGTCTAGAAATTCTTTTCAGTAGTTTGAGATTTTGACAGATATAAAGTGAACATCTATAACAATTGATTATAGATTAAGCATTCTCAAAGGTTTTAGAAGCCCTTTTCGAAAATCGATTACAGATTAACCCGAAGAATACAAACAAGCAAATAGAGATGATCCAAACGGTGCTGCATGTAAAAAGTTTCATTCTACATATATGTGCGGTCTACTACTTTTAAACGAGAGGAAATTTTTACATGTGCTCAAGTCAGTTTATTTTACCACCATGTCATATGTTATCTACCAAGTCACTAGCAGTTAGATTGATATAAACACCGGTGGAACCAAGAGAGTGTCTGACCATCTTCCAAATGATTGGTGGAGTCAATAGAACAAAAGAACAATTAGAAAGATAGCAGAACAGTAAAGTGGAGGTTATCGATCGCGAATTATTCTAGTAACGAATCGTAATATCGGGTTTGATCAATCGTGTCACCATACTGTTAAGATTCACTCGCGCAAAATACCTGACAATCAGTAGGGTTCTGTTCAGCTCAAACGACGACAATTCATACCATTAGTTTACTCAGATTTTGACCTAATGACCTGTTTTCTTCAATCACTGTCTTCCATCTTTGTTGTCATATGCATCAACACAGATATTCCGACACTTTTATTGCAAGCAAGTGCCCACGCATAATGGAGCTGTAAATAACCCGCTGCTCCGGTGAAATGGACAAACGAAACTATGCGCTTTTAATGTGTTAATCTGTCGTGATTAAACTCAATCAGATGAGATGTTACACTTTAGTTACGGATAGCGAAGACAACAAAAATCAATCGGAGGTATTCAATTTATGTGCCCAGAAAGGTTAATATGTCAAAATCCGCTTATTCAGCAGTAAACTGTTCAAGGCTTTCTAGCAACGATCGTAGTGAAGTTGGATAGGTGTGTGCAATTTTTGTCCGCATGTTTCGTTGATGTATAGTTTGGCTACGGAATGTGCGTGATCATTTGTAATGAGGCGATTTCAAAGCATACATGGTGGAGTATCACATCTCTCCCTGCTAACATCACTAACACAAACAAATTTTGAAGAAAT
Organism: Paragonimus heterotremus; assembly: GCA_013368495.1. Classification (NCBI taxonomy): domain Eukaryota; kingdom Metazoa; phylum Platyhelminthes; class Trematoda; order Plagiorchiida; family Troglotrematidae; genus Paragonimus; species Paragonimus heterotremus. Next base: position 20,765 of record LUCH01003261.1, on the reverse strand, counting down.
ACAAAAGTAACCGGTTCTGAGGTCGAGCCAAGTATGCACACACACACTTCGTTGATACACCATGCTTAACGCCAACCATCTCAACTAAAAAAAGACTGGCTGATATGTTTGGTTGATAAGGCCCATCAGGCTGTAAGAAGTGGTTCTTTCTGTTGCGGGACACGACTAAATGCGCTGATGGTGTCCACATTGTGGACTACAGTGCGTATGTGTCCAATGATTGAAGCGGATAGGTTTCTGTTTTTCAAGTCAGGTGGTGTAGTCAGAGTGTCTATTTGGTTTTGTAACCTGTTTAGAAAGTGGATTGTGATTCGAGTACCCGTAACTACGTGATATTTTACAACCAATGTGTGAAGCAACCTAATAACTCTGGTTCCTTCTACACGATGATCCGGTTAGTTGCGCAGAGGTTCTATGAGTCGTCCGCTAGGTCCCATTCTAACGGACGTTTCCGCTGCTTCCATTGGAAGAGAAACAGCCAGTTCCATAATGGATGCCCTGTTTCCCAAAGGATACATATAATATGAATGGTGAACACGTCGTACACGAGAGTATCCTGAGATTTCGCGGAACGTCTCAACGCGGTTGTGGGATAGAACACACACAACACGCAAGAGCAAACAAGTCACAACCGGAAGAACTAGACCCAACAGGCGAGAAATCACAGGAGAAAATCTGCAACACAGTGTGACAACCAAACAGCAGAATCAGGCGGAAGTGGGTAAGACGAGAACATGTGAAATGAACAATTTAGATATTGCCTTTGCGAATAGTGTTTCGTTACAACCAAACATTCTAGTCAGCGCTGAGGACGCATAGCATGCAATAAAGTAGACTATAAGCAACGACTTCGGAACAATCAGATATAGAACTGAAATCAGATGAGGAAAATCTAAACCAACTTCCATTTCTAACTGTTTTTTTAAGTTGAAGGAATGACGGATCACTGTGTAGTCGGTTCGCAGGAAACTAAAACTACTGGCGTATACACGCGTATAGTTCAACAGTTTCGTGTGATTGTACACAAAAGGGACTTGGCGTATATTCCGTATTTTTAAGCGGCAAGTAAACATTAGTAACGTTACTACTGACTAATTTTCCTTACTGCATTCCAAAAGAATATATATATATACGAGCGTTTGTCAAGAAGGATAAGGGAAAGCAAGATCAAAGAAGTATTTTTTCTAACAGCAGCATTTGAGAAAAAAAAGTTTTTTGGAGAGATCGTTTGTGGGTGGTATATTTGCCAGACAATTGAGACAATACGCAAATGGAAGTACTGTGAAAACTCATCAAGCTGCACAACTCCACTTGGTACAGTGAATACAGCGACTATCAGTGGTAACGAACAAGAAAAACCCGAAAGGTGATGATAAAGTTGACATATTTTACAACATCTCACATATAAATGATGAGTACTGCATAGGAGCTGAATATCAGGTCTTTGGACATTCGGGTTAGTGAACGGTTTCCAAAGTGGCTGCAAACCCAAATGACGGTTCCTAGTTTATCGGTTACCTCAGGAAGCCCAACCTGATCGTCTTCCATCACCAGACACGGAATGAACAGTACCAACGCATTCAGTATTACGTTCAGTATCTTACAACTCCATGGGCATTACAAATCAAACGTGCTAACCAGTCTTTGAGATAGTTCGTATTAAAACATCCCAGCTTCTTAGATGGCTCAGCATGGTGGGGCAACGTTATAACTTATGGTAAGCTACAACATACATGTGTGCGTACTTGCTTTGACCTCTACCGTCTTCTGTCGCGTATCGAATCCTCCATTATAACCTAATTACATGTATGTGCATCTTCAAACTGTACAACATTTTGATCTAGAAAACACGAAACAAATCAAGTCTTTTGAATGTTCTGCCAAAAGAAACCTAGTAAGGTCAACATTAACCAGTTACAATAAAAATGAGAGAAAACGGAATAGAAACTATCGACTGAAGTGAGTGTTCAAGTGGATAAGCGGATGGTTCATGAGTATAAGCACTAATAGAAGAGACAGCCTGATCGAGTTGTCAGCTCCGGTAACTGATCAGAGAACGATAACCGTTTTAATTACTAATATCAAGGAATAAACAGAAACAACTTGAGCTATTAATTGTAGACCACATGTTTCTCAAAGAAATAATGCCACCTGATGACATTCACACGGCATGTATTATTGACTTACTCTCGAGGTTTTATCTTCGAAAAGTCCTAACTACTGTTACTGTAAATTTGTGTACGTATACCACCTAACGGCGCACGTGGACAATTGACTCAATATCAACAGTGACGTAAGACAGTCTTCTTATTCTTGTTCAGTTTGATCGTAGAGCCAAATATACTTCACGCAGAAATTCCGATTTAGCAGACCGCCAATGAATTTGGACTACACTTATCCCCCGTTTAGCTATTGTGAAGCAGACCACCCACATGACAATCATCAGCATTTTCTACTCCACCAGATGATTCGATAAGTACTTCACAGCTAAGAATTCGAAACGGAACTGCAAAGCTGCTGGAGTTAAGTAGAATTAATCGCGAAAAGTAAACTTGTGAATTTTTCCACCGGCTTATTCATTTCAGGACTTGCAACGACCTCATTGAAGTATAAATAGAGCACCAGCTCATACCTCTACGACAAGGAAGGATCTCCGCTGGTCAAAGTCATCTGGGAGATACGGTGAGACATATAGTAGACGTGTGAGGGTCGCAGGCCTAAGATGTTCATGAGAGTTGTGTCAGCGTGAGGCTGATAAACACAGTGAATCAAATTGGAGAACAAAACGCCAAATTTTCCGACCACTGCTTTCTCGGTTCCTTCACATATCTAGTGGCACAGGGGAGTGAGTAAAAAACGAGGTTGGAAAAGGAAAAGTTGGTGTCGATCATGATCTCCAGGAATGGTTGAAACGTGCACAAAGGATGTCAACCAAGTATCTGTCTTACCGATAAGTTTTAACGATGTGGCTTCAACAATAGATTCGCACGACCGGTACATACAGTGGGATTTCGATAGCAGCTGTAAAAAATTGGATGATTCTGTAATGACGGTAAGTTAGAATTAATCGCTAAACGCGCAAGTTAACCCAGTCCCCGATTTCATAGTGAATCAACTAGTAGAACACATGCACGTACGTGTTTCTTGTAGCTAGGCTGATATTATCTATGATTCAGATTATCCACATGTGGATCTACTGAAATCCTAACAACACTTCATAGGTGACTGGCATGATACTTGTAAAAGAAACCCACAAAAAAAATGCTCACTCCACAAATGGCTTTCGAGCCCACAAAATCGACAAACGTCCACGAGGATGCGTCCAAAATTAGATATCGTAATTGGTTTGATGCACTTGTCTTCTTCAGGACACGCGATTCCTGCTCCGTCTAAGGCAAACATAGTTGGAAACAAGGACATGAAAGTTCCTAAAGAAAAAAGTACATTACAACCATTTTGAAAGTTTTCTCGCAGAGTTGAAAACACGTTTCCACCATCGCCCTTGTGTAAATAAATGCACAAAAATAAATGTACAAACTGTACAGTAACGGAGGCCGGTATCATAACATTAATCTGTCGCTAATTTTGGGACCAGTAAAGAAAGAAATTTGGTTTAACACGCTAATATAGTTTGAAGTGGGATGACAAGCATTCTTACATGCACATATACACCGAATCCTCATACTTACTTGAACGTGGTTTAGTGTGGACTCCTTAGATGTACGTGCTTTGACACAGCGAGTTAATAGACTAGAGCATGAAGGTGAATTTGGCTTTCTTGACTCTTCACCTTGATCGAGTCGAATCGCAAGTTTGTGAGCTTTGTTTGGGTCCACACCGGTCTGTTGAATAATCCAGTCGGTAAAGTGTTCTGCGCTGGCATAATAAACAGGACCACCATATCGTAACATTTGCACACCGGACACGGACTTCGCCTGCGAATAAAACAGAGTGAAAGGTGCTAGTAAAACCGGATGAGAAGTATGAGAGATAATCGTCAAAACGAGCACTTACCTCTGTGTACCACTTCCGGGCCACGTAGAGATCCGTCTCCTGAATTTGCCCCAATTCATAGCAATTGCACATTTGGGTTCGATAGAGTACAGTAAGAAGGGAAAATCCCAAACCCACAATAAGGCCAAATGGAACATCGATGCAAACAGTAGCCGTAAATGTTACTAGCCAGATCAGCTGTAAAGCAACAACAATAGAAGAAGCGTCTAAACCAGCAAAACGTCCAGTCGTTCTCAAAAAAATCGAACTAACCAAAAATTTTGGAAACCGGTTTAAGTTTACGTTCAACTGATTCGAATTCAGGAGACAAAAGCCATCGTATATTAAAATACTTAGAGTAAATAAGTCAGAAGTACGCTTCGGCTGGAAAAAATGAGGAATTTCGTTAATACAACATCACGGCCAAATACACGAGTCGTTCAGTGTGTAACCAGGATTCATTATTTATTCAAATATGGAAATCTAGACAGTCGACAGCGAAACAGAAAAAAAGCAAGACAACGTCAGAAATGTAAAAAAAGATTTGCTATATGAACCTGAGCGAACGAAAGCTGAAAAAAGGAAATTTCTCGCCAAAACTGAATTGACCATAAAACCGATTGTCTGCTTCAACGGGGGCATTTATTAAAAAGAGTCATTCAGAATAGCCTGAGAGAAAAAATGTGAGTTATCTCAAACACTCTTGTTGCAAATAAGTCTGCGCAAGGGATCGATCATGACAGACAGTACTTCAAAAGTGCTGGTTTTTTTTTAAACGGAGTTAACGTACACAGTTAAGACAAAGTGGTAACTAAAGACCTGTGAGCTAACAGGTTTTCAGTAATGACGTGCCAAACAATGTATTTAGAGAAAGCCAACAGAGGTCATACACCCATGAACAGAATTGACCTCTATTAACAGCTTGAATTAAGCTGAGTGACATTTTGTGTATGTAAACACAAATTCTTGATCGGAAGTAAAAATAAATAAGCTGACTAACCATGTCGATAACTGAAGTATGGTACAATTTCCGCAGATCCATGATTTGATTGAGGATACCGGTGAGTGACACAGCTATCAGCGAAGACAAAACACACTGAAGAGGAGGAATGAGTGAAAGAGAAATGATGACACTGATGGCTACTTGAACACAAATAATATCCACACAGAAAGTGAACAACATACCTCGAGTGAACGAGCCTATTTCACTGAAGTGACACTTTAGCCAATAAAATGCCTGTACTTTGGTGTTCCTGGCAAAAAGTTTCAGCTCAATGATGGTGGAGTGTTGTTTTTATCATCCACGTAAAGGTAAACAAACGGCTTGGCTAACCATTGGTTTGATAATCACATATGTAACGATGGAATACAAACTCTGAAACAAGGCCAAAAAAATAGCGCGAACGGATTATGTGATAATAAATTTGTACCGAAATTGACAAGAGAATTGAACGTGGAGGGACAATTAACACGTCCGTTCGAGACAACCTGTGGGAATTAGCACCACTCAATAACGTCCACAGGTGAATATTCCGGCATGAGGACTCGTATAAGCCCAGCATGAGGTCACTGGTAGGTTAGTGTTCAACTCCCGGTCAGGATGAGCTATATACTGTTAATTATCACCCCGAATGAGAAAAAGCTCAAATCCAATGTTCTCGTGTGAAATTTGCAATGAAAGTTATGGCGTGCGTTCCCCTTACAAACAAAATAATGGCAACAGAATAATGTCAGTTGCCGGATTCAATTAAAGTCCACCTGTTCTAGAAAAGATAGACGATAGCTGTGAAAAGAAAGTGTATGAGATCTGTTAATAATTTTTTCACGTTTACTTGACAAAAAAAATATATTGCAAAGGAAATCCAGTATCACAAAGATGATAAATCTTCTACCATTTTGACCAACTTGCACCTCAGTGTCTTGAGAACTCACTGCCTTGGTCCACCGTTCCTTTGTGACTACAACATTTCAAATGCTTTTGCAGAACCTGTTACTTCGGTCACACCACTGTCAAAAACAACGGCTTCAACCTAGCCGTCGTGTAAGGAGATATTATTTTTTACTGATAATGAATAGCGAAAGCGTTAAGTCGCTGAAAATAATTCACATTGCATTTAGTTTACTTAACAATAAGGTGTATATAACACAACCATTTGACCGATACAAAATGTATACCACATACAAACTGAACAAATCAAGGCCGTTTCAAACGAATGTTCTCAATACTCTTGGACAATGCATCGCCATGTATGACAGAGAACAGAGAAAACGTTGAAGATACTAACAAAGATTTTAAATGAATTAAGGCCGGGAGGAGAGTTAGTAAAACAGTAAATAGGTATAATGTATTGTGAAGTTTGCCCATAATATGTAGGCGGCTGAGATAACGAGGTTTGATGCGTGTTATAATTCTCTCAGCAGGGTTGATATGGAAGATCTTGGGCATCTATGAATTATCACCGCGTTCTTCTCATCAGATACACTCAGACTGCGCATACCTGCTATCCGCAATATAGAGCAGAGTGTTGCAATTCCTTTTTTAAATAAATGGGATACTACTATTTTGCACCCCTAAATGTGGTGGATCACCGAGTTTACGTATACTTAACATCTCTGCAAAATTGCAGCTTCTAAACAGGGGATATGAAATGATCGATATCAACGACATGGCTCTTATTCCCTGGGGTTTCGCAGCTTGTCTGGACGGTTGGTCTAAGGTTCCTCGAACTTACGACCCATTCTGCTAAAGAACGAACAAAAGCTATAACATCCCCCCGTGTGATTGATCAGTATTATACAAAGCGTACAAGAATGAAAATGCAAGCTGACTGCGCCACTCATAAAAGACTGTGCAGTTCACAAGGTTTTATGACTTACGATGTGTACAATCGGAAAAAATGAAGCAAGATCACTTTTTGCACTCATTTTTATATTGTAGTGAAGAATACCTTTGATATCATACTCACCCTAACTGGCTGGTGATCCTGGGTTGTTGGGATGGTTGATGGCACATTACAACTGTATACATAAGGCGTCAAACTGTCGATATGGCCAGGTCAGATTTAACATAGGATCGTTATTCGCTGAGGACACTGACTCCAAATGCCCCTCCACACATTTTAAAAGTTTGCGCTAGACCAGATACGGAATTCACACAGTGATCGGTTGAAAAATGATGGCATATTGAGTCACCAAATTTCCGCGCATAAACACTGAGTCGCCTACTTTACACCTTGGAAGACATCTTATTAAACTCAACGGGTCACAGTCCTTGTTATCGGAAAAACTGAACCGAAAGGTTTATCTAATGAGTGATTGCATCATGAGGTTTGCAGCCAAGCAACCTGGTGAAGTGGTTGAGTGATCGACATGGACTGCTATTCAACTGATGGTAGCTAGAACAACCTATCAGGTTATGTAGCTTTATTCCCGTTAAACTGAGCTCGAAACAACCGAAACACAGGAGATGTGTCCCCTTACAAGCAATCATCAATTTGCTGATGATGTGTAACTGAGATATATTTAAGCACTGACGTGTACACGGTCAATAAGGTTCACGCCTTGCCTCCAACAGGACCCAGTAGGGGAAATTGAGATTCTTCATTAGTTGAATTCGACGAATACGGGTGATTTATCGCGAGTCCGAAAGTATTGGCCACCAGTGTGTGTTTGCAACAGAGGCTCACTCTGGACTTCGATGATTAAGCACAGTTTACTATAAGTGGAATGTTTCTCACGCGGAATTCATTAGGAAGTTATTCTGAGAGAAACTGATACTGAGGTAGGTTATGAGCTATTTAGCCAATCTGGTTTTTGTTTATATATCTTGGGTGGGCATATGATACAACCTCGTAAACCCTAAAAGATTACCGTGGGACACGACAATAAAACATCGGAAGTTGAGCCACCCAACTAGGGGCCCGATGATATTTTAGCAGATGATCAGACAGCATTGCTTGACTCGACATAACTTGCATTTTGCAAATACTCTATTAACTGCTATAAAAAGTTTGCCAATGAGCTTGGTTCAAATCGGGAAACAGGAATGTTAAAAGAGTAAGCTTTTGAAAGCAGAGTACAATTTGTGGAATTTTGTGAAAAATCACCTGAAAAAGAATGTCTGGCATTTCGTACTTTTGCAAGAATTAAGCCATTATGCATACAAACGCAGACGTAAACCGATTGAAGAGAAACGCACTAGATGTATTAAGTCATTGTCAAATTGAAGCTCGGTCACGGTAATGATGACGTGGTCAGGATTGCTGAACGATACACCCATAGAGCAATCATCCATGTGTACAAGCGCAGTGGAGTTGAGTGATCGTATTATACTACTCATACCGCGGCTATTCAGTAGCAGGTGCAGGGCATATTTTTTGACGACGTACAAGCCACAAGAAGACTGCAGGAAGGATAAGTGCAGCATCACCCATAACGGTCCCTGCTACTCAATGGAACTGAGCACTGACATCTGTGGTAGCCGAGACTGTCTGAGGCCGAATACTGCGTGCAAATGAGTGGTTTTGTGACAGGTCTGGTTTACAAGCTTAACCCGTGTATTGCTTTGTCGAATAAATAACCCTTGTGCCATCCACGTTCTTGGACCACAACACACGTAGCGTACGTACAATCTGATAACTATACCAAAATGACAGTTTGCTACTTCATATACACAGTATTACAATTTGCAACGGAACATATCACAAATTATCATATTTGCACAAATTTTCCGAGTACGTACAATAATCAATCAAACAACGTTGTTATTAAAAGAACAGGAAAATTAGGCACGTTCATTTTTCGTACTGTTTTTAATAACTTCCCAAGCGTTCCTCAATATTATGTGGTTGGAACTTCAAGTTCGACTTACAAAGATCAACTTTTTACCAACCTTTGGTAAGCATACACGTTTCTACAAGATGATTAGTTATCGAGTACGATTTTACGAACACAGTAAAGTGGGTAAAAAATAAAAACGTGAGCAATATTTTGGGTCCGGAGTAAGTTAATTTGAACAACATTTTTAAATATAGGAAAGGACAACTGCGCAAGTAGAAAGTTGTTTGATTAAAATGGGGTTGCACAATTGTCAATTCAAAATACGGTGATTTCTGTGGAATAGACTATAAAGTTTTTTATCTCAGCTGAAGGGCAGTTTCAAAATACCGCACATTATGCTTCTGCGTTGTGGGCAGCAATCCGCAAACCTTGGAAGTCTGTAAACAAATAAATTCCTCAGGTTGCTTCAACGTTTTGAATAGCCCGCATGAATTTGTCAGTTGAAAAAGGTGAGGTTGAAATAGACAGAAATTAGATATCCACATTGACCTCAAAATCGTCTGAAGTAATTAAGACAGATCGTTTGTGTGCTTGCTCAATCATACGAATTGTTACACAACAGATTCGAGGGTTTATTATCAAAAACAAATTTTCCACCAACCCACGTTTTATCCCAAGTAAAATATCGTCTTGTTAACAGAAATACTCCTTGTTTGCAGCACATTAAACCTTCAGATATAACAGATCTCTACATCTGAGTGAGGCGCCACCCAGATATTTGGTGGTTTGTTTTAGCGCTAGTTATTCCATCAAGTATCACATACCAACTAGGGATATGTATTAGAATAACAAACGAAATATCGTTGTTTTCATAGGCAAGTGCTGTATTAACATTACACTCCAATAAAAGTCGATTTTCGTTATTACTCTACGACATTCTTAATCGGATACGCGCAGTTCCCGTTGACAACATTTCATGTGGACGTTGGTCCCCATCCTTTGAAATATGATCCGACTTTAAGGCACGAATGGTGTTTTGTAGATGGCGGAATATGGAAAAATTAAACGTCTGAAAATAGATCTTACTTCAGTTATTGATAGGTATTGACTTAGAAAGCAATTAGTTAACAAAACTATCACATATAAGTGATATTTTAGGTCACTCCAATGAAATCGATTTCCATAGGCAAGAGTATAACCCAATCGTAGTTGATGCCGGTTAGAATACTAGGTCTTTCGAAGAGAAATTCAATACTTTGGCATTCTCAGAGTATTCACGAAATAACGTTAGAATGGAATAGTATTCATCTTTCAGCAACATTTGAGGAACCGTAAGTTCCCGATAAATTGTAATGTTATATCAGAACTCCAGCTGATGTGGATATTTCGCAGTTTGCAGAACAAAAGAATTTAAAGAAAATTTCTCAATGTCCAAAAAGATTAACTTTAAAAAACTTGACTCGTTTTATGTTCAAACGTTGGTGCACGCTACAAGAAGAAACCAATCTTTTCAAAAAGACCTAAAAATACCTATTGTTATTTCGCTCAGATACAAAGCTGAGTATTGTAGCTATCCGAAGTGAACCAAGATGACAATCAGATCCTCGGCGTCATCGGAGATCCACCTCTCGTCATTAGGGCATGACTACAACTTAACGAACTCTTAACAAACAGCTAGTATTCCTGAGGTTAATAGATTGAATAATATGTTTACAAAAGCTAATTTGTCTTACAATTACCATGTTTTATCGCGAGCTATACACAAGGAACATATAGGTTCAATGCTCCTATGTATAAGTATGGTAATTCTTCATAAGATCTCATACTGGTTTCCTTCTTCTGTGCTCTTGTGATGAACATTTACGTATGTTAGGTTGTTGAACAAATTTTTAATACTTTTTGTGACGAACGAAAGAGTCAAAAATTACTGTACGAAAAGGATAAAACAACATAATTATATTAAGCCTACTAAGTGTATAATCAATGACAAGAAGAGACTCAATCGTTGACACAGGCAACCAGACTGTGATCAAAAAATCATTTGTCTGATACCTCTGATTCCTATGTGCAACTCTGCCTAATTCGTACAACTCAGACTATTAGCGCCTGCAGAAGGAAAGCTGAATCCGTGTGCAGAAACAAAAACAAGGTTACAGGTAGTCAAAGATCTTTTGGCAACATATTGTTTCATTTGAAACCAGCTCAACATAAACAGGTTCAAATATCATTATACCAGCACCATTTACTTCGGTTTAATTCAACGTGAACATCGTTCGGTTGTCGCCATTTCCATCTGAGGTTTATCTGTTTCCACTGTACATGCTGAGTGACCTGCATAGTTCATTCTTCACTTCTCTATCACCTTCTAGCTTTGTCTGCTGTCGATTTTACAAAATCTCTGCATACACCGACAAATCACTTATCGACTGACTAGTTCTACAAGCGTACAACCTCGATAAGTAATACATAAAAACGGTACTCACATTCGAATCCACCATTTGCTATACAAACCAATAACTCGTGCTTTCATTACCGAAGTGAATATATCGATCTGATCAAGCTTAGTAGAATTCACTCAGAAGCTCAGAAAAAGTCTTCGGAAACAACCAAGGTAGTCAAAATTGACGTCGCTGATGTTGCAGTGGCACAGGTCAAACACTATTTCGGAGTGTGCATACACTTCGGACAACCGTTTGTTACAGGTTGAACCAGCTCACTCAACGGAGCACGATCCAAATGTCTCACTGTACAGAATCCCATGAATAAAACGTCATATGGCCAGAAACCAATGAATAAAGCAAAACGTTAACGGTACAATCAATATTTCCGTGTGACAGGTTTACTTGATGACGATGCATGTTGTTAATGTCTCTCTCTAATTTCCCGTTTGCTGAGCAGGTTTTTGTCAGCGATTCTTGCATGTGTGTAACTCTCTTGCTGTTTTCAGTCTCATCAGACCGTACACTCATGCTGAAATATTGCACTGAATTGAGGATTAATGATTCCCGGTTTGTTCTGAACTACTGTTCGGCCGAGTCTCGTTGAGCTTATGATCGCAGGCTGGTTACATAGCACGGTCACGTGAACAGAACCAACGTGACTTAACTAACGATACAGTTTTAAAATTGGTAAGTTACTTATTCTGCGATCAGTATCAACCAGATAGGCAAAAGAGGAAGGTCATGGTAGTACTGGCTCTAATTAGTAAGCTGCCCTGAACAGGTACAGTTGATTAGTCCCTGTGTCAGTAAGCAACAAGACAACTGAAGACCTGTAACTGCGCCACCTCGTTGTTGACGCCAGATTTGAGTACATCAATGTAGGGCCCATCAAAAGTTGTTTACCTGGACCTGAGCAGTTGCAGGAACTCTATATGAACATCATTTTTAAAACGCAGAAAACAACGAAACACATAGAAATCAACGCCTCAAGAACGTCAATCGGTTTATCTTTTGCACACAATAATGGCACATACAATAAGAATTCTTTGTATCAGGAGATTAAACACGAACGGAGTAGATCACTTTTCACCATACCAATGCAGACTGCAATAAAGGATGCTTTGGCTGCTTATATGAAAAACTTTCTTATGAAGTATCTGCTGACTGACGCATCAAGCCATAAATGAAACAAACGGATGCACATCAATGAATGCCGACAGTTGATTGGGATGACATTTCAAAATTTGTGAATGTCACCCAAGTGAATATCCAAAATTAAGTGATAAACTTTAATTCGGTAGAATTAAGGTTTGAAGTATAACACTGAATAATGTATTAACATGTGCAGACGACTGTCTGCTCCATTTATGCTGTGTACTTATTGAACGAGTAACAGACAATAAGTCATTCCGACTGACAAACAACATTATGATTCAGCAACGCGGTGGTTGGTCTTAAAGTAGGCAGGGTCTAGAATAGGACGTTCAGGTGATTGATATGAAATCCGAACAGACAATCAGTAGTGAGTAATGAACCCTTGCCTGTTGCATTCAAGCACTGACACGTCAACCTCTGTTTACTACAACACCGTATGCAATTGAGCAACCCATCATGTCTGCTGAGTAACAAACAAAAAGAACCCAAGTTGATCATTTATAATTTGATGATTGTGATAATCAGCAACACTGACATTTGGTACAAATATATACATTACCTATTACAGTGTGCAGTCATAGAGACAATTTTAGCATTTGCACAGCTTGAAAACAACCTAGAAGACAGTTATACTTTGTAGTACGCTTGCTTTAAGAACTAGTTCCTCAAGGAAGCCAACAAGCCGAAACAACGGATAGGCATGACTAATGGGAGTAAATCTTATCTAAATGTTGCGGTGCTCAATATACATTGGTACGTCACGATAAAATTGGTTTGAAATCGATAATTATCAACGACGTAAAGATTCCGATTTTTGTAGCTCGGAAATGACTAGTAATTTTGCACTTCCAAGTGACAAGTGACCAAACACCGAGGCTTCCAAGTGTATTAACATTCTACGGCTTTGCTGACGACACATTTTGAGAATAAATCCAAACTAATCACCTTCTCAAGTCAAGCCTTATTGGTTGTTGAGATCGCAGTAGTTCCAGTTAAGAATGCAAGCAAGCTGACGTACAGTTCCATTGCCTAGATGAACAACAGGTAAGTAATCGGTCACAAAAAAAACTAGTTGACGTTTCTACATAACTTGGTTACAAAAGAATGAAAGATACGGTTACACAAATCAGAAGTAAACAGTTATTTATGGAAGCATGTGAAATCAAAGGGGGGTTAGGGGAACTGAGGTGGATTTTTTCACCATAATGTTACTTATTTAGCTCAATACTTGCATAGTAACAGAGCAAAAGATCGTTGTAGGACAAACCCATAAAGAATTGTCAAAGCTGGTTTACCCATGCATTAAACAAGCGGACAGTAGCTTGAATTCACATTGAAAATATCGGATGCACAAAAACAGCACGGTTCATTGATTTATTTTAAGCAATATGAACCAAAACGAGGTAGGAATAGAACCGGTGTGGATAGGCAATAAGCGTTCGAGCGACCATCAGTTATGTGGCAGTAACTGCTGCTTGTCGACAAGTGGATCGTTAACAAGAGGTTGGTCATACATTTTTTGACAAAACCACACAACTAGTACGTGCCAAGTTGAGGCTAGCAACAATGCATAATGACAGTCATGGTGGTGTACTGAGTTGTCTGTAGCTAAAAAAAGGTTGTTTTTGAAAGTAAACTGGCTGACTTTTTTTAGAAACAATCATCTTCTTCACCAGCCTTACTTTCGCAATTGCGTACAAACAATAAAGTTCCGTTCGCCGTATGGGAGACCGTTAGAAAAACGTTAATAAAAATCGGTGGGTTACACTCATAGATCGAACCACGAATAAGAATTACTACAGTGTGAACAAGAGGGTCTCACGCGAGATACATGGTTTTGAACTTTCAAAACTCAAATTGGAGAATTCGAGGCCACCAGAGTTTGAACTCCAAGATTTACGGGTTATGACATACGCCGTCCATTTTGAAATACCTCATGCTTGAAATCCTCCAATCCCTACATTTTTTTAAAACTAAATTGACCAATCAATCCGACGCACTGGACTAGTCCAATAGATCAAACTGTATATTTCCCAAAATTGAATTGATCCATTCTCACCATATTAGCCGTCAAATTTTGCTATGCACAACCGTTATTTAGGAAACGGATGGATTGAAGAACTGCATCGTCTTGTGTGCAGCCGTATGAAAACAGTGTACGGTGACCTCTTTTTGAGCACTCAGGCCACGTTTGCATTGAGATCTGAAAATATGACTATCCGTCTTTATATGGGCCTATTACCAAGCCCTTGGATGCATAGCCCAGACAAATAAAGTCCACTCCTACTTTTCTCTTTTGCCTCTGAAGACGTGATAAGATCCACCTGAAAAACAGAATATTGTCTTGTTGACTGGAGGTAGCAGAACAACTGTCAGGGCAATCACCTCGTTTCATTTTCTTCAATAGACAACTGATAAACAGACCGTTAGGTTTCACGGGGACAGCAGCCTTTCCTTGACACGTAATCATCAACTTACAGATCGCGAACTAATCAAAATTGTAGACAGACAGACATATTGTCATTACAATCTGGAAAAATTGCCAAAGGTAGGTTGGTTGCGTTGGCGTCAGAAGCAGATCAGTTGATTTTTCACGTGCCACTTTTAACAGGGGACTACTGAGTGACAGTGGAATGGAACACGCTGTAATGAAGAGAAGTAGGAACTTATACAAGGTGTAGCACAGTTAGAAAGCTTCTGTCCAAAACAACCACCCTTTGTGTATTGCAAAGCAGAAATAAAAGAGTAGCCTCAGCTAATACGTTGCAGGTCCTCGATGTATTACGTCACTTAGTGCGTATCGTTTTTGTCAGCTGGTCAAATAACACAAAATCTACTATCAACTTTCGTTGGGCTACGGAAACCTGGAAGTCAGTGTTCAGTGGGACCGTGATATAACCATGAGGTGGTAACGAACTATGACTTCATACTGGTTCGCCGAGTATACCTGGTGAGTACCAACTGTTGGACTGAGACATCGTAGTCGTGTAAACCCCTGAGTTAAAACACTAGTCTACAAGAGAGTAGACCATAGTCAACGGCTTACCCGTATCCACCAAATACTATGATTTAACTTTATTCTGACAGGTCTTTTAAATTTTCTTTCGATAATATCTTTTCGGGAATGATGCTTAGTAATGTCCAGATAAACGGTGACTTAAGCAGCAGTGTCAGTCAGACATGCGCACGGCTTTGATGATTTGTATGTGGCTGTGTTAATCAGTATTGGACTGTGGGACAAAAACCATTCAATAAATCCCGCTCCATAACCTCGCAATTGACTTCTATTCAATCTCGGCACTCTGGTATTCAAAAGCAACTCAGGCTTTATTGTTAATGTGGTTATTTGTGGCACCACAATTAAAAAATTAAAAATGGACAGGAGGTGGATAAACACATATCTACCTTTCTCCATCCACAGAATTGCCCTCTTAACAAAAATGGTTGGATGTCTTATGGTACTGGATGATTGAGGTTTCATATGCCTATCAACACATAGATTTCCACAGCAGATACGTAACATGAAACGCGATATAACAGACCGTTGTATGGAAATTACTTAAGGATCTTTTGAAATATTTTGGTGATATACAGGAGGTACTCAAAAAACGATTACTACTATCACATGTGATTTTTCACAATTTCTCCCCTTTTTGGTGCACCGAACCGAATGTTCACCGTGAAACACGTGACTCCATCTGTCGAATCAGGGTGTTATACCTGATTTTGACGAGTTGTGTAAATCCCATGTCTAGAACTGGGTTGTTATCGAAAATCAACTGATTGTGAACGATCGCTAGTGTCTTTGCATACACATTTTGAAATATAGGTGCCGTCGATGGATTGAAAAAAGTGTCAAGCTGGCCTCAAACGGATGTAGTAATGAAAGTAGTTAGTCCCTCCATTAAATGCACGGTTTAGGGACTGGAAAACATCAGCACTTAAACTTTCTAAACCTGTATATGTGAACCTACCAGAAATCTCTGGAATGCACGTGGGATCATAAAATTACCTCCACAATTTACCGAGAGGAAGTAGGGATATAAACGTGAACGATCAATCATCGAGATTGTCGTCAACAGTTTATCGGATTGGTCAGGCCAGCACATCATGCACACATATTAATTTCATGCAGGGACAAATTCTGCACTCTAACATACTCCATGTTGAACAATATCAAGTCATTTAGGGAATGTGTGCACATCTAGCCATGAACAGTGGCTATGGCGACCAAACGCAAAGCACTTTAGCAAACCGTTAGTATGTAATGGACAGGAAACGGACAGGGACGGATAGACACATCATTTATGGGTAACAGGTTTCGCAAATAGTTAAGGAAGTAATGGAAGCAAAACAAACCATGGTAACAATGCACCAGAAGCCAGACCTACTCTAACCTTGCCGAATATGGACCGTATAAGCGTCGCTTCGTTCGGTTAATCACGGGTTGAATCATATCACGTGTGTATAATGGATTGAATGTATAGACCCGATGCAATGTTCGGGGCAATCTCCATGGTCGTTCACTTACGTCATTCACCTACATTTCCTGTTCAACCCACTAATTATGAACATGGTGATGTTTTTGTATTAGGTATACTTTAACGGCCAAACAGTGCAGTCACCTGTTTCCTGAGACAACAGAGAGGGCGAATTACCATCTCTGTAGCCATAACGGGACGATCGCAGTCCTTCCAGTGGTTTCTAATGTTACGGAGATTGTACAGTTGTGCAAAAAAATGAACATATGGTATGTGTCACTCATTCGGAGAAAAATTTATATGTATGTAATGTACTTTGTTCTCACACAGACTTGCTGCACCTTCGTGCACGTACACTGCTTGAATGTCTACTGTTCCACATTAGCTAAGTAAATCTGTTATCCCTGCACGTGAATGGACTCCGATGGCTAAGAGTCAGTCATCCGGTCACTGTTTCTCACACAAGCTTTATAAGATTGCTGGACTCAACATAATTCGATCTAGCTATGCATGCTGACCGATAAAAAGCCATCACACGAAGTGTCGTCAGAAACTTCAATGGGAAAGCTCAGCTGAAGCACCTCTATCATGAGCAATTCAGTAAAGACGTCATCATACCTACAACACCATATGTCATTACTTCAGGTCATTCACGAATTGTTGTCTGGGGGAATGGAAGGAGTTAGCTAGTTTCGAGCGACCACATAACCTGCGATTCGAGGGTTTATGGTAATAATCATTGTCAGAAATAATACCCGATCAAAATTACTGGAGAATCTAAGACAACAATGCTTTGGTTTACTGTGGCTGCCATGTGTGGGCAGGCAATTCGTCTCAATATTAACAGTAAGATGGACTGTTTGATCACTCAGCTTTGAGCTTATGGAACTTGCTGCAAAACTGTGCATGTTGCTGTCCAAAAGTGTATGGCCCCCAGAATGAGACAACTGGTCAAGCGAGGCCAATGTGACACTTGGGGACTCGTAGGAAATCTGGTGACTCTGAGATGACATGATACTCAATAGGTCATTCAGTTGCCGACATAGAAGGACGACAGCACTCTACTTCTGGCCCATGGTCACCGAACAATGTTATCTGCTGCCAACCATTTATATCTTTGAAGTTGAACAATCACGGTGGACGTCAACACAAGAACCACGCGAAAAAATACTGACGAGAAACTGTGCCCGGCTGAACCATGGGACGATAACAAGATCACTTTGTTTACTTAAGAGCATATATGGCGTAATTTAGAATGGGTGACAACGCATATGTTATGAACATCTCAGAGAGGTGTAAAATTTAGCAGCGAGGAAAAATTCAATTGGTAACACTCTGACAGGTAAAAACAGTATAACATTCTGTGGGGACTATTTTAACAGTGAACGTGAGCAAAATGGCTAGTCTGGACGGGGGACAACTTGTGAATGCTTCAATCCTCAGGATTCTACTCATCAGCGAGCAAGCGAGCGTAAGCTTCAAAGAAGTTTGGGTCTCAACATATGCAGAGCAAACAATTCAGCCCTTAATAAGGATAGACTAGTCAGCCTACTATGATGTTCCGAACCCGAACTAAAGTATACTTAACACACGTGTTACCAGT
This sequence comes from Paragonimus heterotremus, assembly GCA_013368495.1. Taxonomy (NCBI): domain Eukaryota; kingdom Metazoa; phylum Platyhelminthes; class Trematoda; order Plagiorchiida; family Troglotrematidae; genus Paragonimus; species Paragonimus heterotremus. The sequence goes on along the minus strand of LUCH01003261.1, from coordinate 2,313 downwards.
ACAGTAGGATGTCGACAAAGAGTTACGGGTCTTCAACATGAGAACAAAATAATCATATTCAACTTTTCTTTGATTCAACTGCAGGAAATATGTCGGGAGACTACTTTGAAGTTCCGAAACGAAACCGAGGAAGTTGGTCCTGTTGGTTCATCATAGAAGAACACAAATAGCAGTAGATTTGTGGTTCTGCTACGGTTACTCTTTCAACTCTCAATATTAACACACATTCAGTTCGATTTTGAACCTTTTGAGATGCAATCAGTTCCGATAGCTTCAATTATACAAATGGTCTCAAAATATGTGGCAATCCTACTGGCAATCAGAATCAAGTGCAACCATTCTAACAGTATAACTTGAATAGTTCCCTTTCAGACAGAATTTATAAGGACTCACCATGGGCACAGTCTGTAAGGTTGGTCCAATCAGCGTGAGCACAAGCGCAAGCACACCACACGAGATAAGGGACGCCACCTGAAGGAAATCAAAGACGAGTGAAAAGATAAGAGAACTACCAGATCGTGAAGCCAACTCTCTTTTCTAACAGGCAATGTTTATTCGGAGGATTAGCCAACACAACAAAAGTGGACGGCAGAAAAACAGACTGAAATAAAGTGTTCGTCAGAATGTGGAATGTGTTCGATTTGTATCATAAGAAGCAGTGGAAACGCACCTGTGACTGCATCCCGGCGCTAGCGGCTACGCTTGTACGTGCCAGTGCTGCTGAAGCTGCGTGGCAACGAAAGAATCCGCCACAAATATTTGCCAAACCGATGGCGGACATTTCCTATAAACAGTGTGAGAAAACGATGGAAGATGAGATCAAGTACAAGAAAACAGTGTTTAGAATAAAAGTGAGGTATGTAATTGTGGACCGAATGAAGAGAATGTGTACCGGAAGACATAATTTTCCCAGCGTTTATCGATATTCAGTTAACGGTTTTTAGGGCAGCCAAAGAAGAGTATACTCACTTTCCGGTACTCTCCATAAACTTTTCAGGGAGATCATTCGCCACAAGTGAAAAAGGCGGGACGTCCTGACAAAATAACTTGGTCGTGTCCAACATGAGATCAGTGGCGCAGTGGTCACCACAGTGGTCTTATGAAAACACGTAACATGGTTTAAACCCAGGAGATGTATTAGCAAAAGCAAAGCTCAAGTAGCTCCTGTCGAAAGCGTCTCAATGGATAACTAACTTAAATGCAAAAAGACAATGAATTGAAGGTGATAATGCCCAGTAAGGAAGAGACGAACGTTCGACTCGCAAACCAAACATGAATGTTCAGTGGGTATTCGGAACTGATCGACCATGACGAATCATTTTGACTCAATCTTCCTAAACTGTCTCAGTCACACTGTGTATGCTACTCATGGCACAAGTGATGATACCGATGACAGTGAACAAGAGCGGATAAATTATCCGATGTCATATGATCAAAGTTTCACATGGTACAGATCACAAAATATTCGGACAGTACATGCAGACAGAGAGTCAAACTGTACAAGACACACTACTGAGGTTATCGTTTTTCGAATGGAAGTCAACGAAGCATTCTAAACTTAACCGAGAAGTTCTCACAGAGAATCAAGGTTGAAGAAATAATTCAGCTCGTATCATGGATTCGTGTCCATATTGAAATGAAAACTGTTTGTATCACAGTAAGAAACGGCTAACCTTAGTGTTTAACCATATAAAAACCCAGGGAGAAATAGGTACAGGGAGTGATTAGTTCAAATGGTTTGTCTAGATACGAACAGCTCTTTGTAAACAGACAAGCGACATGCAACTGAAAGTAAGGTTGAATAGAAGAGCTAACTAACATGCTACCAGCGCAATTTACCGTGTTGCTGCTTCATTTCCACTTTTCATTTAGGTTAACCAAACGGTGCTAACATCCACCACGTATGACGTCTCTAGCTGCGAATTGTGCCAGTCACTTTAGTACGAGAAAAGAATGCGACTGACACTGACCAAACTACCAGTAACTATCTTCATATCAATATACCACACCGTAATTTGTCCACTTCACAACCGATACCAGTACTATGTGGCATCATCAAGGGGTGTCAAACTTGGTAGAAATCAAGTTATTTTACTAGGGTTGAGATACTGTACAGAAAGCCGGACAAAGGCATGATGCAGGCTCACTAAAATGACTGATTCAGTGAGATATTTGTGGGAAACCGCCAAGTACTACACGAGATGGCGAATTAAATCCTTTTGATTAATGATGAGTAGTAGGGGATTTGGATTTTTCATATAGATTGAACATCACCCACAATTGATCGCAGCTGTCGCATTCCCATAGACTTTC
>LUCH01003260.1:35784-54697 GCA_013368495.1 Paragonimus heterotremus | reverse complement strand
CAGCGACAGAAACACCATGCCTCTACGCGGCAAGCGCTCTACCAGCTGAGCTACGAAGCCACTCAATGGGCGACCAAAACGACTGACATGTTACCCATAGATGACCAGTGTGACAAACGACCAATCAGAAAGTAGAAACCTATTGATCCAACTTAACCAGACGACCGATGGCTGGCAAGACAAGTAAGCAGGCGTTAAGACAAAAATACATCGACTATCTGCAACAACGGGAACGCGTGCCCAACTGGGCCTAATCCACCGATAATGAGTGTTTTCAGGCTCACAAGACTGTTCGGTAGACGAGGGATATTGACAGATGGGCTTAAACTTCCAATCAGGTCTTTTCGAATACAGGTGGTTCTACAGAACCGTCCAAGAAGACGTAGGTACGGAATACACAAGTTGATAACCGCCGATTGGATGAGTTAATCATTTTAAAAAGCCTCACTATACTATCCAAGTTTTCTGATGATAAACTTTTGTAAGCCGCAGTTTCTTGTAAAAAGAATCCGTCTACACGGGTGCACGGATCTACCAGTGGAACTGACTACAACCCCTCATGCACCAAACATTGTAAAACGTGAAAAGGTGGAAACAATCGGCGCAAAATATACCTATATTACTGAATCATGAAAGTGTTTGTCCGAAACTGCCAAATGTTCGAAAGGGACAATCATCGTCTTTGGAAAGTAAGATAAGTATGCCACTCACTTGGCAGGAACCATAACAGCTAGGGAGCGAGGACACACTGCTACAAGACATCCCGAGATTCGCGATGATGACTTTTTTTCAAAGCTCCCTGAACCATTTGAGCAGATCAACATACATTCTAAATACCGTCGCTATCCATCGCAACTACACAGACTGCTAATGTTTAGTTATCTAGTGGAGGAGAGGTGGTGCTAACGTATCGAAATTTCAGTGATTTCCTCCCCACATTCACACGCACACGCGCACAAATGTTCCATCCTCCACACTTACTCACGTGTTCTGATTCGTCCATCAACGTTCGAATTTCGACTAGTCAGAGCTACTTTTATCCCAATGATTGTCATTCACTTATTACTATGGTACTGATGAAGTTAGGTTAAAGTGCAACTGAGTATCCGTTCTATGTTCCCACAAACCTGGTTTTCAGTCAACACCTTTCAAGATAGGAAACAGTAGACAACAACATCCTGCTCGTCAGCTGCTACGACTGGGTCTAGAACTCTGGTCACGCATTTTATGGGGCAATTGTTTTGACCACTGTCCCACTGAACTCACATTAGGCACGACTGAATCTTCATATGTAAACACTTAACCTCATTCACCTGTGAATGAGGACCTGGTTACCTAAGTGCCTCTAGAGAATACTCAGTGCTTAAAATCGTCACTCTGGTTGATAAGATTTCCATTCAATTTAAATCATAGAAATTACCAAACTTGCAGAGCGATATTTTAACTAGACATAACTAGCATTGGAATTAGCTGATATAAATTGGACGTGTGCGAATTCAAAAACTGCGGTCAGGTGTTGGAGTTTTTAGTTTATACCGATTAAATCCTACACTACATATATGTGCACAAAAGTAGTGAAAAAAGAGCTACAACATATTATGTGACCAGTCCTCGTTTTACAACTTCGCAACAGAGTACTGTTGTTGTGGGGTCCTCCACATAGTGTTCAACAGACTTACATCATGAAAGTGCGGCCGCAATTCAAATCCAGCCAGTGTGACGAGCTCTAACAACATGTCTCCTAATCTACCATCTCTTCCACATTATTTACCAGTAGTTATAACACCACAATATTATTGATCGATTGACATGTCAGGTTTTACCCAAGTCATCCGTTGACGTTTATAAAATAGAGTGGGCGCTTCTAATTAAACTATTTAGCCGACATCACAAACTACCTAAAATATTTCCGTTGGGAATCTGACCTGCAAACTTTATGCCGTTCGTGTCCCCTAGCCAGTGGATCGAACGATGCACGCAAAGAAGAATAACGTTGGTTAAATTTGAACTTATCCTTCTCTCGCCTTAGTTGTCTTAGCGTCGTTTTCAAATGCGATAATTGTCAAGCTGGTTCTCGTACAACCGCTGAAATCGTTGCACTAAGCCGTAAATACAGTGTATCTGGAACGGGTTTTATAAAAATACAAACGTAATGTAGTCTACCACACGCACTTCATACGACCGAACTCTAACAAAACTAGGGATTCGTACAAAAAAAATTGGTTTGAAACTCACCTCCGCCGAGGACTGCAGTAGGAAGTAGGACAGTTTTAATTTTCATAAAACATAAAATACTGAGATTTGAGGGAAAAAAACAATCTTGCTAACAGTACAACAGAAGACCACCTGCACCAAGGCCTAGTTCATCTCGGAGTCGAACACTCATCATACCACTGCTATAGTACATCCTAATAAAACACCCATTTGAAAACAGTAGTTATCTTAGGCGGTATCTAGCAAATAACCACTCGACTGGGTAGTTATCCTAATTTCAAACACCCATCCAGGGTTTCCCCTACGCAAAACTAGTGGTCATGTTGTCTCCATCTGATTCGAATCAGAGGAACAACACTTATTGGATGCATGTATATAAATTAAAATTTACGAATAGTACATTCCCCCACCCAATTTCAAAATTATTGATGTGTCGCCATCAGTTAGATTTTACAGCTGAATCTTTGGGTACGAGGAGACTGATGATCAAAAGTATTAGCTGATCGACCGTCTCACGCACTGACGTAATTTCGATATCATCCGCATCCGTATGCAAACCACCATGGGTGAACTGTCGTCCCCGAGGCTCAAGTGTCGTCTTTACTTAGAAACCATGATAGCGTCAGTATACGATATGCGATATCGGCAGACATGCCATTTCACATTGAAACCATTGTACTTGTTGTCGAAGACTACTAGTTTCATCTCGGGGTTTGACACCAATTGCTGTACTCTATGTGTTCTGTCAAACTTAAGGGCTTTCCCCATGTGTCAACTTAACAGCTATGCCCTTGAAGCAAAATCACAAGCACCTTTGTTGACTAGATGCACTCTAAAGAAATCACAGGCAGTGAATTTTAGGACCATACCGCTTCCCCACTTCAACACATTCACCACAGATTGTCCGTTGACTATTAGGCTCGAACGAAGACTCCGTGTTCGGTATTTCTCTTATCGGGAATTATCAGAAACGGTATATGCTGGACATGTCATTGTTATGCACTGAGAAATAATGTTAAATGGATTGGATTGAACGCTTTGATATCGCTTGAAATATCCCGCAGGAACAAGTTTCCGAAGAACCGAAAATTTCCCGTGATCCCCTTTGCTTATAACAACAGTATACCACAAAGGTGCGCTCTATATCTCCAGCATGATTTTTGTTTTAGTACGGTGCACAAAATTTGTCTTTATTGTGGCTGCTTGGTAATCTTTAATATCGATATTTGTGCGTTCTCAATTCTCCAGTGTATTACCTGACTCTGATTCCACATGTCGCTTTGGACACAAGCATTAAAGGTAGTGTGAAACTCACCTCCACCGAGGACTGTAGTAGAATATAGTAGAATATTTTATAGTTTTGTGGAGTATATTTAAAAATTCCATTCACAGTATACCATATTGTTAACAAACAGTTTTGGTGTTATTCACGTCCTACTTTGAGGATGCCTGTGTGGTACGCGTTGTATAGCTCAACGCTCATGACAGTACGTGGATAATGCAAAATTCAAAAGTCATATATATGCTCGAATGCGCCTCTTGGTGTCACTATCCTTGTCACTCGAACACGGACTGGTACTAGCTATGCAGAACAGACATGAAAGCAGATAGTAGGTGACAACACATTGGACGCTCTTCTGCCGGAATCAGTGTGGGAAATTATGATTGTTGCAGATATTTTTACTGATTGAGAACTTGCGTTGTGTGATGTGCAACAATCACATATTCCAGTCGAGTGTGGTCACACTATATGCGTCACCACCATGAATATGTCAAATTTTAAAGTGTAACCACAATCAAGACTGGCTTAGCACAAAATTAAAGCTGCTAACCGGTTTCAAACTCCGCATGCATTTACAGGGATACTCACAACAACGGAAAACTAATTTACACCACAGACCTACCTCCGCCAGCGACTGCCAAAAACAAAAAAATGATTCAAACAAATACGTCAGATGATAATCGTTTTGACAATCAGAATGCTCGCTCCGAATAAATGTTTCAGGATTAAACCAACCCGTCCGTAAATCATGTGATTCAGGTTATTAGCTCTAGATCAAGTCTAACTGTCCACCTGATATACATGATCAGATAACCAACTTTGAATCAAACAGTACACATTAATAATCATTTATATTAGATCGTCACTTTCGTTACGCGTTCAGTCGCTTGGCCCAAAACGAGAAATCAGAAGAGATACGGCCGCACTGTTTATTGGACCAACAAGGCGAGACAGAGACGAGACGAGACGAGACAAACTAAGGCCACAGAAGCCCTAGATTTATAGGACAAAACGACTACCATAGATGGGCGACAGACACGAAGCGAATCGAATAAGACAGTCATAAATGGCAGTCAGGGAGTCAGAACAAATCACGCTAGAGGGGGCGTCAGAAAGCGACGCGAGAAAAAACACTGTTCAGCTAGCGCGCAGGCGTTCGACCGCACACCTGCGATCTGATTGGTTGAATGGGACCATACCACCATCTAAGAACCATACCGTCCGAGCTGGGCCGATCGAACGATGTGGCGTGACACGTCCTGGCTGTCTCGTTAGGAGATGCGCCTCCTAACAATTTAGCAACGGCTTTTTACATGTTACATTTAGTTCACAGTTAACCACATACTTTACTGGACATGACAAACCGAAATGGTGATAAGAAGAATGATTGATTCGATGTAATATTTAAATGGATATGCTTATCGACGCTTGCGAATGTCAGAAGTACATACCAACCCGAATTCGGTTGCTTCCTCATAAGCTGGATTAGAGACAGAATCTCCATTGCGACTGTCTGCGTTATTTTTATGAACAGTTAGCGTTGAGGTGCGTTGAGGTGGAAAATACCGAGTACAGTACACATTACACTCTGTGGTTCTCTACGAAAGCCTCATCAGTCGACTGGTTCACTAACGTTCAAAGAATGTGTGCGTCTTTTCGAATAAGTTTTCCATACTGAGGTCACTGTCCTATGGATTGAATTGGTGCTATTTGGAAGCAAAACACAACTCACTTCTGTTAGTCTGAAGTGAACTACTATCGGCGCGATCCCCTCATCCGATCATCGCTGTGCCCATAAGGAAGTTGATAACCAGGAATAACTGTTCATCGGATTAACCCAAAACCAGATACAAATGTTTGATCACAAAGTTCAAGCTCACTTAAGACACGGGTTAACTGCTGGTTCCCCAAATGTGTTGCATAAGATTTGGTGATTTATCCACTTCCAAAAGTGATTTTATGACTTGACAAGTGCCATCGAGTTGCGGTTTTGTACCTGTCTAAGATGAGCCATAGAATTATTGAGTAACCTACACATACTCCTCATCTAGGTTTACCATTGTCATTACATAAGAAAGATTCCACTTGAGTTCACATGAACTGCATGGTTATTTTTTGTTTCCATTTGGTTGATATAAACCCCACAGCCACGTTCTTGCTTTGAACTAGAATTACACTCAATGATCAATCGCTTACATGGCCATTTATTATGAAGTTGCTTAAATATGTCGACCAGAACGTCAGTGATAGCTAAAATTCACGTAAACGCCTGTCAGTTTGTCAGTTTTTAAAAGGAATCAGGGCTAGACGATAATACAATGTATTAGTAATAAGTACTTTGGCAGACATCATTTTAGACGGGACCCAATTGTGAAAAGTAAGGGCTTCGGCTGTATTTGAACCAACGACAGAAACACCATGCCTCAACGCGTCTAGCGCTCTATCAGTTGAGCTACGAAGCCACACCATGAGCTCGGAAATACAATGGTTAGTCTACTACCACTGACACACTCCGTTCGAGTTATACAATATGTAACCGAATTTTCTGAGTTCTGATTATATCACTGAACGTGTTATCTAAAACGAATGTGTCGCCAAACAAGACATGTTTCTCGAAATAAACGAAGTAGTTGAATAAACGTGAACGTACTGTTCGCAAGTTCTGCAAAAAGAATTTTGTTCGGGTGAAGAGAAGCATTAGAAGCATCGATATATTCTCACGTTAATCAAGTCGGATTAACTTTCGTGATTGCTCTATTGTCCTGGAGTCAATTGGGTAAATTAAATGAATTAGAAAATGCATTTATCGTGCTTTCCCTGCAAACTGGTCAGCATAAACTGAACGCCGCAGACAACTCTCCACAAGGTTGGCAGTCCCAGGGACGTTTCCGTCAGCCCCCTCTCGGTAAAAGCACTAAACTGACGTTCCATTGATGATACATCTTTCCAGTAGGATATACACTTGCTGCTACCGGGGTTTGCAATTTGACCGTGTCCGTCTGAAACATGTCTGTTGACCACCGTGTGTTGCTGTCGATTGCAGTTTACACAACAGTTATTTCGTATTCTCTCGAGAAGACGGGCCAACGGAATGGCTACTCGGAACTGAGTACCGCCGAGAGGTTAGATTTGATAATCTCGACAAGCCTCGTGTAAAGCCATCGGCGCAATATGAAGCAAAATTACGTCTTCAGAAAATAAACTGGAATACAAGACGTAATCGTGGTTAGTACTACTGGTAGACTATCACAAAGCCAGACTAATGTTCTGTGATATGTATATGACAGTTGATCTTATATATATATATATATATATATATATATATATATATACGACGTTCGGTTTAAACATGTACAAGCGTTTTCCTTGTTAGGACCGTCAGTTCGTAAATAGTCGTTCCTAATCACTAGTTAATCTGAATTCATTTGTGCAATAATTACCACCAGTTTCTCATGAGTTCATATCTCACGAGTTCCTATCTGGCTAACGGCAAGAATACCTACCGTTTACACCCTCTAACGAGAGAAAAACTGAGGTGTACTGTTTCTTTTCTAAGGGCGTTGATTAAATAACGTATTTAAATACGAAAGCATTATGAATAATACCAAACATATGTGATTGTTTTACTGTCATGAACTTGGAAAACACTTTTACTTTACAATTAATCATTGATGTAAAAAATATAGAATGCGCGATAGTTTAGATGACAGTTGCCAAAGTAATAATGTCTAATAACTCCATCAAACATTCAAACTGATTAGAGAAAAATAGTTTCTGGAACTAAAGTTACATTTCCAGTGCTTCAAAACTTACTGCCAAAAACTGCAAATGGAAAAGAAGCAGAGAGAATAGTAAGATTGTGGTAATTATTTGTTAAATAAAAGCAAGGTTGCAGGACTAACAGATTAATGGTTCCGTCTTACCATAAGTGCTTTAAGACCAATGTATTCTGTATTGTTGTCAACTGAGACTTTCTGTTCAAGGAAGGAGGCGTGGCAAACAGTCTGTTTTTGGTAACTTGTCGTCCAACCAATTAGCTGCTCGTAGTACAATTTCATGGCTGAACGATTAAGGTAATGTAGTGTGCCATTGACTTCTTGAGGAATCCTACCACAACAGCTCATCATCCGGATCAGTTGGTGGAATTTCTACTATCAATGTTTGAATACTCACTTTCTAAACTATCTCTGTGGATTGATAGGTCAGCTAGGATACTAGTGAACGCGTACGGGCACTCTGTTCGTGCCACTGATCCTAGTTCAACCGAAATCCAACCTATATACACCTAGGTTTCCCCTAGTCTATATGACATTTTCCATCGCAAAGTTTGCTGAAAGATGAAAGATGAGAGCTTCCAGTAACGTAATTAAAGCAAACGATTTTGAATTAAAAGAGAATTGGCAGCTTTCAATGAGCTCTCGAGTTAGTTTGTCAACAGTGGTCGCGGTAACCGTAAGATCGGAACATACTTCGTCTGACCTGACAATTCTAGGTGCTCTCAGTGCGGAATTCGACTCTTTTGGGCTGATGACAAGACAAGCGGAAATAGCTTGGGAAGTCTAGGAAAGAGTCATAGTTGCACAATTCAAGCACCCTGCTCCACAGCAGTAACTATGTAAGGGTTTAATGGTTGATTTGCAATTAAACGGCCGGATTGGAGTTGAACGAAATTCACAGTTGTACATCAATATAGGTATTCTATTTTGCAGCTTACCTAGGAGTAAAAAATCTATCCATGGCCTCGCCGTTGAAGTCTAACGCCGTAGAAGTCAACTCTCTTGCCACTGATGGAGTTCTCAATTTCCGTACCATCACTATACCTATATGTACATTCTTCCGCATAGGCATTCTCTACAAACCTCTGTCATAATGAAGTCACTCAAGTCTCAACCGTGACATTTTTACGTCAGCTCCTATCTGTGTACGCCGAGTTACAAGTGAGATTTCTTCCGCACTTAAGAACAGCTTATCTGAGGGAATCCTGACGCCGGTAATTTCAAGTCCCCTATCTATGAATACCTCTCTAAAATGAGCCACCCACACGACAAATCATAGTCACATCCAAAAGGGACAGTTGTTCATCGTTCCTGATATCAAGTGTGGCAATCAGATTGATATGTGCGATGTTCTCCAAGGTAACCAGACCGTCTACATCCACACTCTCGGCTAGTATGCATTCTTCTTGTAGAAAGTGTCATGATCAACATCTTCTTTCCCAGCACTGTTATTTAAAAAAATGTCTGCTAACAATTGGTCCGAAAGTGACCCCATGGCAACGCTGTCCTCATCGATCTGAAACCTCACAATTTCGCGTTTCACCTGATAACTGAATGCGCGTTTTTTAGTGACAAAATTTAAACCATCAGATCGAATATACCCGTAGATATAACCAACGGCTCCTACAAGTGACAAGTTCGTACTCAGATGACACACGCCCAAGAAAGTCACTCAACCGTTTTTCACACTCAACGAGCGGACTGAGTCAATAAAGCTGGAAGTGTTCTGTGGGTATGTTCTTCTGCATTGGTTCTAGTAACATCTCAATCTATTCAGTCGTAAAATGGTACGAATAATTCCACATCTCAATAGCCAAGAACTACAACTATTCGTCACTGTAAGATCTAGGTGGTCAATGACGTTCGAGTAGTGGGGTTACGCGTACCAAATTTTTAGCATTCGTTGTATCTGCCTGTTCCAGATTCTCCAATGGTGATCCCAGTTTGAAGCAGTTCCATGGACTTTCCCCCCGACCAACCCCTTTCGAAAAGAAGAATTCCAGTTCTGCTCACAATAGAACTCATTTGTAATGAATATTCTTACCATGACTGGGAACTAAATTTTGGTCATGCTTTTATGGGGTGACCACAGTGACCACTATGTTATTGACGCCATAGCACCACGACCGAATTGGTGTTTTAGTTGAAATACTTTCAAACTGCCATTTAGGTTTAGGTTATAGATAACATCAGTCAGTGAAAGTGACGGAACTCGAAACTGCCAACGAATAGTGAAAAAACGTTGAAAGGATAACTACAGCCAGCCTCATGTGCACGGAAGGGATCGACGTACTCAGCATTCTTGATAAGCAATCATGATGAAAGATCGTACCTTTATTTGGTTGGCTCGTTCACTCATGGATATGTAGGCTTTCTATCAAATTTCCCAAATTTACGTTGGCGACTGTTAGTGGTAGATTAAAATGCAATCTAAGTTAAAACATTAAGGAAAATAGTGGCCTCATGAAAATTATAAGCAATATCTCAAAACACGTGCAAACTCACTTCTTTTGCCTATAAGAAAGAGAAGGCAGCAAAACAAAAGGGTTTTAAAAAATATTTACATGATAAATTTGTTTGAATATGCATGATTTTTTTCACAGCACTGTTGCGTTCTCGGATCCAAGGTGAGCGTTGACTTGTTGAAACAATGTGTTTGTACGTGTACGCGCAGTCAGGCACTAACGCTTAATGGACCTCGGTTCGTCAGTTTACATAACTAGATTTCAAGTAACCTCACGCTAAATACAGCGCCTTACCATCCAATCCGTTTTGTTCCCATATATCTCTCTGTCAGGTAGGATGTACGTACGACACTCCTGGAATAAACACTACTGCACCACTGTAGAGCACTGGTACTAACAAATTACCAAATTCACTCAGATTGGGATCAAATGAAAAGACAATATACTTCATTGCCGTCAGAAAGCACTCGTCCTCCGTGATATTGGTTAGTTCAGGTTGACTGTGTTCACGGAGACCTTTGAATTTGCCACACGTCTCGAAATGTATTATCCAGGAACGCCTGGTGCTCCAACCAAAGGGTTACACCATTTTTTTTAAAGTCAAATCCTCATTCTTCTCTGCTCGACACATACCATTAGCTGAACAACATCGACTGAGTTTTGTTACCATTAGCGTTATCGGGGCAATCAAATGCAGAAATGTTGAGTATGGATTATGTACGTGTCTCAGCGCATGATAACATGTGGGATGACTATGCCACCCTGGCTGAACGTTTACAGGAATATCAGTGATCGATTATTTACGGTCTTCAACCGCAATTTCTGTGTGAATCTGATAGGAGTTTGATCCTACACATACGCTCTCGGATGAAATGTGGGCAAGGCGGCTTTCAGTGTTCGATACGCACCAATATGACGAACAGGTTAACTTTAAACCACAATGAATTAGCTCAGATTTGCTGCTTTATTACAGACGTTTACCGACCGAGAAACCACATCCTCAAAATGAATAAAGTACGTTGTACTGCAAGGGATGTTGCATTAAACGTAATAATTAATGCATACGGACAGTTCATTCAAGCAGCATTTCTCACTCGTTAATGCGCATGACCTTCCTTTGTTCATATGTCTTCCAGAACTGCAATAATTCCCTATTAGGACTGTATGTTCCTTTAACGCTCAGTTATCGACGTGATCAGATAGAAGACCAATTTATTCCTTCCAGCTTACCAGCCAGTAGAACTTACATACGGTGAAACAACGTCACTCAGCACTGTGGAAATACTTGTATCATCCATTGAACTTTCTGAAGTTGAATTGTGACTCATCTGTCTGCTCTCATTATTTCAATTGATTACCAACTGTACTGGTGTTTATCGGTTAACATGCCTAATTCGGCCTAATCGGGAAGAGGTAGATGAACACATGAAGGTCACATGTGGAGACGAGTAAAAAATGTTGACCGGGATTCATCACAAGTCACATGAATATCACTATGACTGAGTAGTTATTTAAGCACCGCAGGTCCACAAAGTTGCAAGCCTGGACGACAGCGGTTCAGCTTACATAAAAGTTGATCATCGGATAAGGGTGGGCTGGGTGGTCCAGGTGATCTTGTCTACTTCGATATACAAGGCTGGAAGTGTACTTCCCGTACTATTTGCATCGATATAAGTTTTATTGTCGGGATTTCGTTTCCATCAGGCTGACTTGTACTACCATATAATATTCTATTCCTGTAACATCTGTGAAATAAAGTTCATGTCACTTACCCACGTAATGATGATTTCCATCGTGTTCTGTTGCAATGAAAGTAAGGGATTTAAAGTTAGAACACGAAACTTTAGATGCAAATGGTATATAGTAATCAATTTTTGCAGGTTATTGTGTCACTGAAATCCTTTGAATTGCTATGGTAAAAGAGCACACTGAAAATAACACAGTTAAATAAATAAATCAGTCATAGGGCACGAACCACGTACAAACAGCATTGAAACAGTCTTCTATCGAATCTGGTACAAGTTACATGGCTTGTTTGAAATAACATCTCAAAGATAAAATATCCATTTGCGGTGCCTGATGTTGTAAATAGTTATATTAGCGTTCATATTATAACAATTCCTGAAAACTAACAAAACGGAAAATATCACGCAGAACGACAGTATCAGATGATCCGGCTTGAAATATGACGTAGAAAGATGGCTACGTAAACATACGGGAGCAATCGTGAGCTCTTGTAATTTGCTATAGTAGACGCCGTTGGCGAAACCCTATTCAGCCCATACGATCCCTTTGCGCATACATAAAGTCACAGGCAGAGCAGTGCATGGTAACTTGTACACATTGATGTTCGTTGGCCTCAGTTACTGTGACAGGTCAACCAGGATACGGGCATCACCAACCCTGGATGCACGCACTGCATGCATGAGATGCTTGTGAAACCACTTGTAATCCAAGAGAAACCAATGACAAGACCGATCTGATCACCAGTTGAAGAGTTTAACCACTATGTATTTTACCAAAACAGATAAGAGACCCGCTGCGACATTTCAACGTTCAGTTTACTCTCAACAGTCGAAAGTGTAAAGCACATGAACTATGTAGGTCAGAAAATAGGAGCGGTCACTTATTAGATACATTTGGAAAACGTGAAGTGAACACCACTCGTATCTGATCACGAATTTCCTAGTCAGTTGAATTTTTCAGTTGGCGCCTTTCGAAAATAGGCGTTGGACCCAAGTATCACTCTTATTATACATCAGTAGTTCACAACTTTGCCCTGAACGATATTTGAACTCTGGTCCACGTGGAGTGATTTCATCGAATACAACGTCATCGAATGTCCATAGTTGACATGATTGACTTATCCCATCCTAGTGTCCAACACCTGATTAAGTCGAATAGGAAGGAAGGTTGAGTTTACCGGATGTTTTCGGAAGTGGTTGAAAAAGAATTCCGATAATACGAAAACCACAGGCAAATATAATTGATGCTCAGTTTCTTTAGTCTCATTTTTCTTCCGCTATTACATGATCAGATTTACCCCCAAGGAGGTCTTTGGATCGATACGCTACAGATTACAGAACAAGGGACAGTACTTGAAAGGGTGTCGTAAACGTCTGTTAACTGCTTTGATGCAAATTCCGGTATCAGGCGATTGTCAAGATGCTTAAACTCCGAGATCAAGGAAAATCTGCTCTTCATAACCAGTTCTAATCAATCAATTCGCACTTCAAATGTCACTAAAGAGCAACGCAACTGAGACCCATTTCATTTCCCCCACTGACCCATATTTAAGAACGAGTGTCTCCACACATCCTGGGAACTCTGCGTCAAAGTGACGGTGTTCTTTGATACACCTAGATAACGGCGCAAAAATAGTTAGTACGAAACAAAAATGGTAGTGAGAAAATATCGGGGCTTCTGTTAAGGCAAAGCAAATTTGACAAACCAGAAACCGGAAGTGACAGTTAAGCTACATTGAGAGTGAAGTCGTAGACAACCTTAGGCGACTTTAACAGTGGTGACTAATGACATGGACGCATTCCGACCAACTGTACTCACCTTGTCTAGACGGTCTACCCAAAGTCCAGAAACTAACCTATTCCTTTAAGACCTATTCCGGATAGCCGTCATCCATTATACCACACAACAACAAAATTATTGTTGAACAACTCGAACACAACCACTGAAAAGTGTATCCACCCAGCCTATTTCGCAAGTTGGTTTTTGTTGGTAACATGAAACGCATCAATACAAATGGTAAACATTTTTCACATGTTCAAAACATCTCTTTTGTTGTAGTCTTCAGTCGTCATTTATGAACAAACAAAGTATCCTACTCTGGCGTTCAGTATACAAGCATCCATGTTTAAGGATTGCTTCAGTGATGTACCCTCAAAATACATTTAAAGCTCAACAAAGAATTATGCTCTGAGCCTAACAGAGTCATATCCCACTAGGATACTGACTAGCACATCTCTTCCTAGATAAAGTAGAATGTCAGTGGGTGAGTCAGGCCGTTAGAATGACGTGCTTCTGTCAAGGTCGTACAGGCGCCACTTCTACTCAGTAGAACAGTGAACATGATTTATCCGCAGTCATCACGTTAACTTGCAGAATGAAGTCAAATTATCTATTCAACAAACAGATCGTACATGCCTTGTAGTTTCGGTGGTGAAGAGTCACATAATTAGCCTCCACCCACACCCGAATTCAAAACACCAATTGTGCGCAGCAATAATACACGGAATTCCAAGCGATTCGGCATTAATGTTGTTGACACGCCAGTAGTGTGGTTAGCGCCTGTTGACTTAGAATTTTGTGAAATTTATGCATGTGTCAACAGCGATCCTCTAATTTCGCTTTTAACAAACACATTTGATATCTTTTTATATGAAGGGATGATATTGATGTGATGATGAATTACCCATTATTTGTCGGTCGTTGTTTTTTCCATGAATCAACCATTGTTCTCAGTTGGCTGATAATAACCTCTTAATTAACCTTGATAATTTCATCCCCGCGTTCTGATGGATTCATTTACGTCGATATTTATCCAGCAAAGGATGGGCTATACTACTTAGTAACAGACCATTCTGATGCCCTCATAAATCGGATGATGAGGAGTCAGACGTTTCAAACCAGTTTCTATAATGACGTTGTCAGAAGTAAGAGTGAGAATGAAAGACCATTGGATGGCATAAGCTGAGTGCATCATTTCGATGTGATTCAGCAGAATAAACTTAGCCAAATTGCGGTAATTGCAGAATGAGTCGATTAATCATCATTTATGGAGAGGATGCTCAGTGAATTGAAAGAAATCTGTGAAATTAGGAAACAGACAAGACTAATACTGTTGTGACCGCAAAAGACGCTTGGACTGAGAATTCGTTTATTAAGCAAACTCCTCCATAGTTCATGTCAAAAAGCAAACCACAAACGCGCACACTCATCTGCACGTCAGACATGCACTCACATACATCAGGTGGTAGTACGTTGTCATTCCCCTTGGTGAAACTTCTGCCACAGTGCGTATACACTATTCCGATAGTCTATTCTTATCTATCGTCTTCTTGGCGTTCGGAGCTTGCTCTTTTGTTCCTGAATGCTGCCTGTGTGTAATATACTACTCGTGAGTTGTATACTACTCACAACGAAACTGCCTGTCATATAATAATACTATGATCAACTAAAGATGATCCTGTGTCAGCCGTGAATATCCCTAAACACCAATGTCCAGGTTTTTCATATCCAACTAATGGATCCAACTAGTGGATTAGACTGATACACTGTGAACTAGTTTGAGGAGAGCCTAAAACAACATGTATCGGAATCACAATCATGTATGTTGAAAAAAGATTTGCATCCCTACTCAACAGTGCATCATCAGGAGTGAAAAGTTAGGAATCAAGCAAGATCGTCAA
The DNA here is from genome assembly GCA_013368495.1 of Paragonimus heterotremus. NCBI lineage: Eukaryota > Metazoa > Platyhelminthes > Trematoda > Plagiorchiida > Troglotrematidae > Paragonimus > Paragonimus heterotremus. The sequence continues at coordinate 39,534 of LUCH01003260.1, read as the reverse complement.
TCCCGTACTCATTATGTCAAGTTAAATCAACATTCGATAGAAGGGTTTGTGACAATCAAGGGACTTCTATAAATTTTCTCTCTAACACGTTTTGCGGAATATCAAAATATTTTGACAGCAATCCATTGGTTAACTCTTGGTGTTGGTTAGATACGCACGAGTGACAAGAGATGTTTTACAAGCTGAAGTAAGAAACCATGTCGAAAAATCGGAAGTCACACATCTGAACTCAGCTATCCATCCATCTCGCTGTATTACGTGGAATCCACCGAAAGGGATGAAGTGTCTTGGTTGGATTCCTCAAGTGGTTAACGATGGATCTCGCCGACGCAGTCACTGAACTTTGGAATTATATTACTGATAAATAACATAGCAAACACAGTGTGCTGGATGGATGACTGAGTCGGACAATGGGATTTCTAAACTCCCGGGATGGTTCTGCAGTTTACCTATTGAGACGAATATTGAATGGGAGCACGCGTTATCGGTGTCTTTTTCGAATACAACCGTGGCTCAAAGTTACATAAATAAGTTCCACGAAAAATAATTTAATTTTATTACAAGACATACCGTAATCTCCGTGGCCTATTAGCAAAAAGACATAAAATACAAGAGAGGTAAACGATGATCTCAAATACAGAACCTCATCGCGATCAAAAATCGTTCAAGAAAATTAGCCCACTTCAAGACATCAGCCTCGAATAAAACTGTTATGAGTAATTAACGGTTAATGTTAACGAGCCCAAAGAATGATGTTCTGTCCTAGAACGTGTCAGGAAGCGCATCTCCTAACGAAACAACCAGGATGCATCAAGTCATACTAATCGATCGGCCCAGATTCGGGTTGTATGGGAATGAATGATGATGTGGTTCCCCTCGGCCAATCAGATTGCAGTCGTGCGATCAATCGATTGTACGTTATCTGGACTGTGTTTTCTCACGTTTGCATTCTGATGCCATTTGTAACGTGATTTGTCCTAACACTCTGATTGTTATATATGACCGTTTCATTTCGATCGCTCTACGTCTGACAGCAATATATAATCGTCTCGTCTCATTTGTTCTGCACGTTGTTGTTCATCTACGGAATACGATTCGCCTTATATGTTTAGAGTCCAATTGATCACATTCTGAATCGAGTTTCCAATAAACGGTGTTACCACGTCTCTTGTCGTTCTAGGTTTTGAGACAAACGATTAAACGCGTCATAAAAAGATAACACAACAGACAGATTGGGAGAAACAGAATGATGCTCCTAGAAGACTGCGCTTAGAATGTGCTCGTATTCAGTGATTGGTCGAGAGGCTTGAAGTGTCAGATACGTTTAGCGGTTCAATTACTATAGTGCTCCCTGTTTTGAGACACAGTAAGCTATACAATTGAAAGAAACGATTTGGTATCTTATAATGAGAACCGTCGAGAGGACTGTCAATGTGAACAAGATAATCGGTATACATTTTTATTTCACGCGGAATCTACCTTTTCAAATCTCAATTTTAGCCTTCTCTCTATCTCGAGTTATTACGTTTAGTTCATGAATTAACGGACAGCATTCAAATGTAGGTGACTGTGTAACACATTCACTCAGTAACCAGGTTCGCGTATAATATGAACGCTACCCACAAGTGACCGCAACCTTCCAACAGACTGTTCAGTTGGCCTCTTCAAAATATTTCGATTTCGACACTGTTGTAAAATTGAGATGATCACAGTAAAAAAAAGAATTATCTTCGTAATACAATTCATTGGGGGTGGTTCCTAAATCCGCAAGACATTTTCAAGGAATGTTAATTAAGAAGCCTAGCACACGAATAGTAAAAGCTCATCTGAACCCTTGACGAAGTCATTGCTCACAGTTACTCACGTAGTTACTCATTTGCTACACATCAGCTTCCATGTAATGAGAACCACATTGTTAAAAGTGTGAGCGTTTTTGTAGAAGGACAAATCCACAAAAGAAACATGATCAAACTTATGGACTTCTAGATCAGCTGAGCACTTAACCGAACAGAAAACCAGGAAAACACAAAAGTCTTCTCCCACATTTGTAATGGACATTCTGCAAATAACCTGAGAAGCATACTGCAATAACTGCGGTATTTTACATAAACCGAAGTATTTTGGCTATCATTGAAGCAGTTATTTTAAGAATTATCATTGAGTCATAGACCACGAATTGTAGCAAACGTGATATTTTTGAAATCAACTCAATCATGAAATCTGAGTTTCGGCTAGATGTACACAATTTACATGAGCTGCTTTCGTCTCAACTGCATAAGTTTACAAGTTCACTAACTCGAATTAGAAAAGAATCCTGGTCAAATTTCTGGCGAATATTGCCAGGAAGATCTGCTCAACCAATGCTCCGCATCACGAGCTGCAATTTGTAACCTAAGGCTTACTCGTAAACGACGATCTTGACATTTTTTGTAGCCGTACGAATGAAATCATTCCAAACATCTTTATAGTCTCTAAAGGCTGACATAAAGTCAATTTTCATGAGATTTTCTCACAAAGAAGTCCGTTGACCGAATCCTTTTCACCTCGGATTACTAGTTCCCCTAACCCAATGTTCAACGCAGCCAGAGTGACTATTTCATTGACCCGTTTATCCTCTGAATAATAGAGTATCAGTCCACAAGTCATCTGCGGTGATTCACTTCTTCGTTTGCAATTGTTCAGCAAACTACGTGGGTCGTACGATTCGGCATGGATCGGGACAGGTAAAAAAAAGATTATTCTATTGTACATAATCCTGCTTACTGCAACCATCATAGATCGGTCGTTCACTGTTATCTACAGGAATCGTTCAAAATTCGTTCGTCAGCAAATTTTAGCCCTTGTCGAGGCTATTGCTATTCGATTACGCAACCCAGAAAAATATTCCTTCAATCGCTTCCACTGTCTTGGTCATTGGTTAGTTCACTCAATCGATACGTAGGCAGTTAACACCTAACTGGTTTTCACCAACCCAACCATAAAAGGGCGTGAATTGTGATGAGAACTGAGCTTCGTATGTGACCGTTTTGACTCACTAGGTCGTAAATGGTGATTGTTGAATACTCTTGTTGTATTACAGTTTATTAGCTGAGATTAATGGATCAATAGGACAACGTCATGATTGACGAGGGGTGTACTGATCTGTGTTCACTACCGAGTAACAGATTTATCAGTCGAAGCCCTGATGCACAGGACTACACGTGACTGCTAACTGAACAGACCGACACCCATCGATGAAGATAGCATGCGGCCCTACAGATTAACACAGGTTGCGTCATCCTATTTACATATACCCACAAGGATTTTGACTGATTTTCTACAACTCCACTGCAACCAAGAAGTAATTGTGCAGACGCAAGAATTTCCAAACGATTCATTAGTCTAACTTGAACCGCACTCATTGCTGAGTTCAGATTTCATGCTGTCCTAGACGTACTGACCAGACCTTTTAACAAAGAAACACTATAATCGGCGTTAGCTCTTGTTAAGTTACGTATCAATATCATCATCAACGGGTAAGCAACGAAGAGATTAGAAAACGAGTGGCTGGTACTAAATGTCAAATGAATTCTTATTCTTTCAAGCATAATTGCGAAACACTGATGTATTATCTGTGATAATGATGACGACTGTCAAATCGTCAGAAGATACGAATTATGCGTTCAGGCATTTTAGTCTTACGCACGGTCTGGGCTGGATATATGTATATATATATATATATATATATATATATATATATATATATATATA